>WYDI02003497.1:0-20105 GCA_009867235.2 Psittacus erithacus
CATGTGCCTTAGCATGCCTTCCAGGAGAATCTGCTCCAAGATTTTGCCAGGCACAGAGGTGAGACTGACTGCTCTGTCTCCTATCCTGCTTTATTAGTTGAGCAAGTGTGTTTTTTGCTTTCTTTTTGTTCTGAGCTCTGGGTAGATAAATGAATGAAATGGGTGCAGTCTGGAAAGAGTCTTTTCCTCTGTACTTTTTTTTTTTTGTTCATCTGTCACCATGGAACCAACATTCACATTTTCAGAGAACTTGAAAAATGTTTGAACAAAGAATACAGACTATAGATGTCTGAAATGAATAACATCATTGTTAGCACAACACTGAGGCCTAACATCAGAACGTCTTTTATTTTTAACATCTAGTAAGTCTCTATACCACTTAACGGAGAAATTTTCCTTTTCTGTCCATTTACAATGTATGTAGAGACAGCAAGCATGATGAACACACTGCAGTTGTTTGCCCAAATTATGCCTGGGGAAATAATCAATTTATGTACTGTTTTTATTCTGCCATATGAGTCAAAAATAAACCACTGTGAAATGGACACCTTAGTTCCAACAGAAAGGAAGTGAGGTCAAGGTGTTCATATATGACTACTGATTTCCAGTACACAGTAGTACTCAGTAGCACTCAGTAGTGAAACACCTAGTAAGTGCCCAGTTTCCAGAAGACAAATACCTAACCCTCCCATAGCTTGGGATGCTTCAATGAGTTACAGGGTTCACTTCAAATTACATTCGAAAGTCTCTGTATAAACACCTTTCAGAGTCTGGAGATATCCAACAAAAAGCAGCAACTTAACCACGTTAACAACATCTACCGACACATATAAAATCAGCTACACTGAAATTGCTTGCATTCTGCTGTGTTAATTCTGGAATAGGAGCCTGCTGTGGCAGAGGGCAAGCATTAGACATTTCTGAGGATGCCGACATCTTGGAGGAAACCCAAGGTAGGAAAGGGCAACTTTTTCTTTTCCCTTTGCTCAAAGTGCAACAGACAGAGGGAGAATTGTCCTGATCTATTATCCCAGAGATGGGCACAAGAGCCATTTAATTATTTGAAAGGTTTGCTTTTTCTCCTCATAGCAAGATAAGAATACTAAAGTGGCTCAGAATACAGCTACAAAGAGTTGTTAAACTTTGATATAAATGCCTTTATCAAACCAGCAAATATTGGTAGTGATTTGGGATTTATTTTAATATGAAACACTGTTTATTCAGTGCTATCTAATGTGTAGAATTAAGGCACTTAAGGCTTCAGAAAAGAGAAATTTATCTTTAACATAAGTGGTTAAAACTGTTCTGCTGTGTCTGCTGCCTTGTTTCAGAAGTGAATTTAGCATGCTCAACAGACAAGATGCAGCAGCTGAACATCGGATCCAGTCCAGGCTTCTCCTGTGTTCATCAGACTGTGGTGCTTGCAACTCCAGGGTTCACTTTGATGTCCTGTCATTAGAATGCTGGAGAGATAGCTTAAGTGCCATTACCTTCAACTCACCTTTGTTCTGCAGGATAACTTGTATTCTCAGTTAAATCCCTTCCTGTGCCAATCTTTATGATAATATATGCAGGACTGCGATGTCATCTGGTTAAATAGATGCACTGCCTTTTGGGATCACACATATCCTGTTACAAGGGTCACTTGTTCCTCAAATGTTTCTGTCTGAACAGAGAGCTTCACAGCTTCTATGTATACAAAATATTGGACAGCTTTTCCCTGCCCCAAAATTGCTACATGGGAAATTTCCATGAACAAAGGACTGGAAGACATGGGTTGTTTAAGGCCATGTGCGAGTTAGATTGGACACTTTGCATGCTTTTGTCTTAGCTCCTGAGACTGCTTAACCTGCTTAGAGAGTTCGCATTGCTTAGTTTTTTCCCAGAAGTAAAATGCATCCACTGAATGTTGGTGTTGTCTTTCATTTTCAATGAAGACCAAAAGCAGTTGGCAAAGAGATTCCCCAACTGGCAGAAGGATGCCAATAGTAAGCGTGGAAAGATGAGGCTGGGAATAAGAAGACTGCTAGCACAGACATGCTAAAAACAGCACCCTTGTAGGCAGACAAAACAGCCCTGTGTTTCAGGCCCATCACTAAAGAATTTCATTGCAGTAATCTGTGTGTTCACAAACACCCTGAAAGGATTATTGGGCTGTTTGCAGGCTGGAATCTGCAGGTGACTTTCTGCAGGAAGAGGCGTCAAAAATCCAAATCATATATGGTATTTTCTCTTAAGCACAGGAGAGGAAGTAATCATGGAAATGAAGGCAGACAATATTTTTGAAGGGATGACTAGGGGGACTACAGTTCAAAGTAAATAGTGGAGCTACCATAGCTGAGATTGTTACACTTCTAAAGGACAAATTTTAAAAGAAACAAAGAAAACAAGAAAGAGGGAAAACTAGAAACACACTAGGAGATACACAAGAGAGACAACCAAAGTGGAGATTTTTAATATGAAACACATTCCCTCTCAGGAAATGAGTCTGTTCATCAAAAACAACAAGCATACTGCTCACAAGGAGGGAAGAGAAGATTAATTTGGTGGATAGAAGTAATTATACATGCTAAGATGACAACAAAGCATGGTATCAAGACACAGCCTGTAAAACAGTTAGGGATCCTTGATGTCAGATAAGTGCAAAAGGAAAAATTAGTCAAGATGGTATAATTTCACAAGACGTGAAATCTTGTGGTTTCAGGTATTTAAAAAGTATTCTGATATCAAACATGCTCCATTTTCAGAGTTAACATTTGATCAGACATCTTTATATGAATATTTGACTTTTTGAAACAAGGATAAAGATATGAAATTAACATATTCTGAAATCTGGGATGCTACCTCAGAAAAAATAATTAATGGACATGAACAAATATGGGGGATAACTTAATGCTAGTAATTCATGTTCAGAGAAACTTCTCATCCTGTAATGGTAAGAAGTTTGTTAATAAGAAACATAATATACTTAATTCTCATGCTGCATTCATAATCATGTCACCTGAAATTCTTTTTCAGTATGTTGTCAGCGCAGGTTAATACCGTGCCTATTTAGGTTTTTCTTTAAGACGATGAATCCTGAAGGAAACATTCAGAAGTGCAAATTTCACCTGTCTTGAGAAAGAACAATTGCTGCTGAACAGTGATTTTTAAGTCATAAAAACATAACATTTAGAATCTGTGCATCCATTAGCTTGGCAGATGTTCTTAAAAATATCCCACTGGCTCTAGGATCGGTATAATTACACTGTCATTGCTGCATGTCCCTGACAAACATTCAGAAACTCTTATGAGTTTCTGGGTGCCTTTATATTTTCTGTATCCAATACTCATATGTCTATTGCTCATGTGACTTTATCCAATATGCGTAATTCTTACTGCAGACCAGCCTAGGCGTAGCTCTGGTACAGACTTGCTTTGGTATCCATTACATATCTGTTTGTGCTCTTGGGATGCTCTTTTCTGGTAAGGACCCAAAGGGATCATGCCAGTTACACCCTGGTAATGGCAGGTCATGCTTTTCAGTCCTAATGAAGACATTCCTTAAACTGAAAATTGCTGGGCAAAGATGTCTGGCCACTGTTGCACTTGTGCCTGATAGAGACAAGGTGCACTGGTTGTCCTTTAGCCAGTGGTTTCTCTCTTTTTGCAGGTACATAAAAGTTGCAAGATGGATTAGCTGGTGGCTTTGTGCAGTGTCCTGACTAAGGACAGTGCTGTGTTTGCCAGCTGTCATGCAGGAAGGATGTCTCTACTGGATTTTACATTTGCCTGTGGAAGAAAGCTATCATCCTTTGGTGCCAGGGTGCCTAAAGACTTCATCCGGGCAAGCTACAGGTTGAAAGAGGACAAAAAGCTATTAAGGCTTTTTGCTTTAGGAGCTTCATTGAGCTGGCACAATTTGGACTAATTAAAGTCCTAAAAAGTAGTTATGTTACAAGAATGCCTGATGTGCTGTCTCGGTGTGTGTGTGAGTGCATGCCTGTGCATGAGGGAGAAAAAACCAGCCACCATAATAATCATAACCTATGAAAATTCAGGGCTGGCACAAAAGGAATGTATTTGACAATGAATCCATTTTGTTAAATATTATGGAATATCTTAAAGGGTTCTTCAGGAAAGTACAGAAAATTCTTGTGCAGACCTGAGGGAAAATTATCTAACTGATCTGTTAGCACCTCTGCTGTTAACACAAACATTGGTGAAAGCTATATAAATACTGGCGGATTCTAGAGGGGCTGTGAGCAATTTAGCAGCAAGAAGCTCCTTTTTAAATACACAAAAATGAGATGTTTAATGTGTCCCATGATATGTTGTGTGTATGAGAGTGATTACATAAGGAGCAACCTGAGAAAAATGTAACTTGCACTACTTTAAATTCATTATTCCTCAGTTAAAGCCACAGTAGTGTACTTGCTCTGGTTGTCATTAAAGTTCCTCCTCTGACATTATTCACCTGCTGCTATGAAAACAAACACATTTGGCATAAGAATAAGTGTTTTTTGGGAGGTTTTATTCTAAACCTATTTCTTGTTTTCTTGGGTAAATTAACCCAGATCCTCCACTTAGTTCTCTTCCAGAAGAAATCAGAGCTCACAGGAGTGGAGTATGGGTCACTTCATGACACACCAGCAGCCAGAATGATGATACACCTTTCCTTCATCATTACATGTATTTTCTCAGTTACTTACCAAACCTATTAAAGCTTACCAAAAGTATGTAGAAAATCTATGCCAGGCCTCCTCACACCTATTACCCTCTGTCTATATTTATAATTTACACTGCATCTAGGTTTTTTTAAGCAGTTCCTTAAAGGGAAATTGCTCACACTATGCGCTTGGGGAGGTGAATGTACCTGACCTCCTGGGGTTCCTGAAGGTGGGGACTTGGGGTGTTGTGCAGAAGCCCTTTCCAGATGCAGCAGATGCTTTGTAAGAGTGAGATAAAATTCACCCTACCAAGTTACTGCATGGGTTGGTGTCAAAGTCAGAATTAAGAGGTCTGACCCGGGGAGCCAATTCCAGAGACACATGAACTGAAGAGAGCAGGTGACTGTGTGTGACTGCCACCCACGTCACTCTGCTCTGTTTGTCTCAAAATCTCCCCTTTGAATCACCCCTCGTTTTGCAATGGATGTTTGCAATGTACGTGATTGATTGAATATTCCCTTGGGCTGTATTTTAGCATGGGCGCGACTGCATAGGAAGGGGAAAAGCCTGTGTTATTTTCCTCCTTGGTTCCTTTTCTGGTAAAATATTACAGCACCTTACCCTGCTGTTCCTGTTATGCTTTCTATTTTGTTTAAATGCTCAGAGGTCTTTGGGCATTTCATGCCAAAAAAATATCCCTACTAGTCTCTTTCCATTTTCTCTCCCACACTCCTCCAGGGTCAAACCCCTTCATTAAACTGGGGCTTCTCACCCCCTTCATTACCCAGCAAAGAGTGAAGAAAAGAATTATTGTTATTTAACAACTTTGAACAAGATAAATAAAGCACAGCTACTTAAAAGACAGGAAATTTCAGCAACATTTTCACTGAAAATGCAGACATTGTATCACTGAGAGGCTTGGAGACGCGCAGAAATTAAATCTCGATGTACTTTCTGTAACCACATTGACTGCAAAAGGGCTTTGCAAAACGTTTTATTAATGTAACTGTGGCAGGATTTCTTTCCTGGGCCTACAGACAGTCTGAGGGGCTAGTCTGGGATTCATTTAACTTACTTAGACATCAAATTCAATGCCTGAATGCCATTTAAAATTATAGTACTTAAATTAAAATGGTGCAATACCTGCCTGATTGATTAAAACAAAGGGTTAGCAGAGGGTGAGATGTGCATGTGTGGAAACAATATGTAGTTGAAATCCGATTTACTGGGTTTATCTTCAATTAATAAATTTAATCTAATGACAGCTTTTATCCCAAGGATGAAGATATGAACTATTTCTTTGCTGCTTTGTGGAAGCTGAGATCTGTTACAGGAAAGGAAATGCAGAAGGAGGAAGAGATGAGTGGGAAGAAGGATTGAAGAGGACAAAGAATGGAGAAGACTGGAGAGAAAGTGCAGAAACCTGAAAGGGGAACACATCTTCTTACTCAGCAACACTGACTGTTAGAAGACATTAAGCAGATAAACAACAATTTACTACTTAAAGCCATAGTCTACCCTTGAAGTATTTGCAGACCTCCCCATGAGGTCAGTGGGTGTGCCAGTCTGGGCTGTCAGAAATTATGTTGTCTGAAATTCATATCCTGGCCTTCAGGGAGTAGCTGGACTTGGAATTTGGCGCTGGCTGTGGAACAAGTTTGACATTAGTGCACAGAGAAACTGACGCTGGTAGACACGTGTCCAAGGTGTGATTGTGCAAGGATATGCTTTTTCACCCCCAGTTCATGGGAAAGCTGATCAAGCTGCTTAGTGTGTATAAGTTGTCTGCTAATCTGTGGTCATGGCGTGACTTTGTGATTTCTTATGTATTACTCTCACACTTTCCTGAGGGTAATAATTTCTTCTTCAATTAAGAAACAGTGATACCTGCTTTGTCAGCTGCAGTGACCTGAATGTGCCAGGACAGTAATGGAGGTTATTTCTGTTAACACAGAGGGTCCATGGGGGGAAAGGAAATGGATCCATGGCAGATTTGCCCTCGTCTGTGGTTACATTCGTGTGGACTTCAGTAAGACAAAATTTACTTCTGCCCAAAAGTTTGAGCCAGTTACTTCAACTAGTCAAAAGATGAAATAATTCTAGTAATTAAATACCAGCGGACCTAATGCTCAGGATCACTACCTCATTCTCAGCACCTGTTTTCATCTTATTGTTTCAGTTGTTTCAACTGAGCTCCAAATGGTGTAACCTGTACATGACAGGAAAGCCAAGAAGGTAGCCATACAGTGAGCAGCACCCTTTGAACTCAGGGACTGAGGCAGAGGGGTCACATGAGGGCTAAGGGGGTATTTCCAGGCTTAGGGCTGGCAAAAGCTCTAATTGTCAGAAGCTGAATGGACTTGGAGGAATTTGATTTCTCTGACAGGAGAATTTAGGCTGACATAAGCCAATTCCAGAAGATGTTTAGAGAAGGTGGAGTTAATAATGTTTTTCGGTACGCCAGAAGTGTAGCTGGTCCAAGATTCAATCTGAGAAAAGTAAACACCACATATATCTGACAAAGATATCAACAATTCCCTGTAAAACAGCTGAAGAATCATATAAAACCTACAAACGTCTCCAGCTCCTGAAGAAAGATTTGAGAAATCTTCTTTTTCTTAGAGACAAAGGGTTTCTGTCCTTTCCAAAATACTTGTCATTGACTTTCACCATCTGCATCTTGGTATCTTCTTCAGAACACATTGTCAAATCTAATCTTCTTCTAAAGAATTCCCTAGTCTTAATGTTTTTGATGCTGCGTTGATACACGTCACCGTAGGTGCCAAAATGTGAGGGAGTATTTTCTTGCTTCCGTTTTGATCTTGTTATATTTGAGTTTCATTGAATCTTTCGTCCTTCTTCTGCTACAAGCCATGAGAAACAACAAAAGAAACAGGAAAGCTCTGTGACCTACTGACTTGCCCCACCTTAACTAAAATCACTGTAGGAGAAGAAAGCCCCCATCTTCTAAGCTGTTACAGCAAATGAACATGAAAATGGTCACTAAAAGACATGCTGTACTGGGAGAAACATAGGTAAAAGCCCAAAGATAATTTGGCATTCAAGCAAGAACTGCAAGTCAAGCCTTTACAGATCTAAGGAGCCCACAATCCCTTTTTTCTTCAGCACAGAAGCTGTCTCACAAGCATCAAGCTTCATCAAGGAGCTGATAGATGTCCTTGTATGTCATACACATTAAGTTTTGGATTTTGGCTGGGTTGAGTTTTTTTCACTCCCTTCATTCTGAATTTATGTCCAGTGGGGCATTTTAACTGGAGGTGACAGTGTGCCTGTCTGTACCCCAGCCCTGTCAATCCAGCTACTGACTGGAGGAAAAGTGAATTAGAGAGTCGTGCTGCTTCAGTTCAGTTTCTCTCTCGAAAATAGATATTGATGTGAAGTGGCCATGAAAGGACTTTTTGTGTAAGGCTTTATCCTGTCATAGCAGGGGTTGCTGTAATGAACAGAGGAAACATGAGATGAAGTGGGAATATAGGCATGGGCGAAAAAAACTGACAAAATGTCAAGAATCCTTTCTTTGTAAATCTAAATGTAGAACTGAAACCAGAGCTGAAATGTATTAAATAACTGTCAAGTAGAGAATTACTGGGAGCTGCCTTCTACTCTCGGTAGAAGATGCCTTTCAAAATACTAAGTAGCATAATTTTCAGCCGATGTTTCACACAGCAGTATATGGGAATGCAAAACTGGAATTAGATGCATGGCTGGGGAAGAATGGCATCCTGCTGCAGGATCTGGTGAACAGCAATGATTAGCGCCCACTGGGAACCTGCCCTCACACAACAAAGAGCTGTGGAAGTGCAGAAAAGTTTATAACTCCTCTGCTGTAGCCTCACATTGAGATCTCATGCTCCTTGTGAAAGGGGAGTCATCAAGAGCATGGCATGTAGGGAGACCTTCTTTGACATTTCAGGTGAGATCACAATGAAAGAAGAAACTATGCACAAAAGAAGCTGACCGAGGCATGGAAAATATTGGGAGACCAGGCCAGATGAATGCTTTGTAGATGACCTCATGGATTATCATCACCAACTGGTCTGTGCTACCATTCCCTTTCCCTCCCAGCAACAGCAAACACCATGAGCTCCTGCAGACAAAATCTGAGTGGAGGCTGGAGTCTGTGGCTCTCTGCTGTGCCTGGGTCACAGGTCTTGATGTTTTGCGCCCAAAGACAGTCACACTTGTGACTTGGTCATGCTGGTGACCGCAGAAGGAACTGATGTGCTGAGAAAGCGTAGGGTGGGGAGGTGTGGGGAGAAGGTGTGGGGAGACTTTGATGCCATACACAGATCCTTACAAGAATCTGCAGCAAAAAGTACAGAGCAGCACAACAATTAAGGATAGTGCTTTAACTTTCTGCTTCTCCTTTCTTGCTGAATTATAGAAGAAAAGAATGGTTAGGGTTGGAAAGGAAATGAAGGTGTGTGCCTTGAACCAGACTCTCACCCTGGTCAACCACCCAGAGAGTGAGGGCATTGTGCCCTAGTGGTCTATCTGACTTCACAGACCATGAAATCTCTACACAAATAGTTCAACTGTGTCTCCAAAAAAATTTTAATGGTGCTATGTTAAGGTCCTTTCCAACCCTAACTATTCTATGATTCTACTATTCTATGTTATACCCTCCCTACCGACTTGCCTCCAAAAAAGCTTCTTCATTCAGCGAGGGAGCACTGGTATTTGGTACTTCTGAGCTTTGTTTGACAAAAGCACAGACCAGCACTGCCCACAGCCTAAAGACTGAGTACCAAGCCTTTCCAGCAGTATTGTCCTGTGCTGGCCTCAGGTAGGAGCATTGCAAAAAAACTTCCTCCTTCGTTTTGACAAATCAGCATTCATATTTCCAAGCTTGTTAAGCTTATTGGCTCTACCTGATGAAAGAGATATAAAAGCTTTCTGCTACACAAGCTAATCCCCTAATTAAGGTCAGCCAGGTTTCAACCTTGGTTCTCTTAAAAATTGTGACATTGAATGTGAGTGGCCTGTCTTATCACAAAAAAGCTCAGCTGCTCGGATGGTGGAAACTCACCTCAGGGATCTCATCCAAGTGTGGCACTCATAAACTGTATGCGTGGCATCATTCACCCTGAGGCACTTGCTTCAGAATGCCTGTTTTGAATGCCTGTTCACTAGACAACTCTGAAGCTGTGGTGTGATTTCTTCTGAAACAAATGAAGGGCAGACAAGTGAATGCTAACTGTGCTTGCATAAAGACACTGGTTCCAGTCACAATCCCACAGACTGAGGCTGGAAAGGATACAGAAAAGCTCCAAGCTGGCTATGGGACACATCCTGTCTCCTGGGCATTGTGTTATTTCACTATCTTTTATTTATTTTTGATTCATTTTGTTTTGCCTTAAATATAAAACATAAAAAAAGTTGAGGGAGGGTGAAGACAGAGACCAAGACAACTTGCAAAGGCTATGATTTCACCTTTTCTGATAGGTTTTTTTCTGATTTGTTTTGTTAACCTAAATTAGAGCTTTTCCTACCTTTTGATCTGAGACCCATGACTAAACCAGATTTGCTATAAACAAAATACTGCTTTTAAAATGATGTTTGCTTTAAGCAAGTCTGGCGTGTGGTTATTGTGACTTGAGAAAATAAGAGACTGTTTGTTTTAACTGAATTCATAACATATGTTTGTAATAAATGGGCTCGGGCAGTTGTCCTGATGCTAAATGGGCCAAAATTTGAATTACTGCAGCCTTGGTAAGATTTCAGCACTGCAAAATCCAGCAAAAAAAAAAAAAATCATGTGTGAAAGTTAGCAGCTGAGCTGAGGGAAGGATCTGGGGGGCAGGATTTATGGCTGCGCAGTATGCTGGTGGACAGGGAGCAGTGGAAATGTGGGCTCAAAGGGAAGAGAGAGTTCCTGAGGCCCCCAACAAGACTGAGCCCCATTGCCTTTTGTGGGGCTTCAGACCAAGCTCAGCCATCAGCCACCTGTATTTCTACTCAGGAGCAGCAATTCCTGCTCAGACCACCTACTATGAAAACCAAAGCCAGTTAAGGCAGAATTTAACTGCTCGGGGTTCAAGACAGTGATGCAAACTGCCTGTTACCCAGGCAGTCCTAGCTGAAGGACTTTGGCTTGTGCTTCCAACTTTGACTGAAAAGTTTACAGTGTATCTCTAAATGCAGTGCCTCATTGATGGTCTGAGCTGACGGGCTGAATTTCAGTGTGAGGGAAATTTCATCACACACTTTCCGCCACCTCCGCCTTTGACAACACAGGGTCTAGGGTGGACAATGAAGAATATGTCAGGCACTACCTCTGACTACAGAAACTCTTCCACAGACATTCACCATGAATTTCATAAAACCAAAGACAGGTTTATTATAGTTGCTTTACAGTGCAAGTGCTCTAACTCTGAATGAGATGCGCACAAGAGAAAATGTCGCTCTGTACCTTTCTCAGTTGCAGGGTATGCAGAGTCTCTAACTCCTGTGGCCTCCCCAGGCTCACCTCCTTCTGTGTTCTCCAGCCATGGTAGCTCAGACAGGGCAGTTGTCTCCATTTCTTTGCTGTGATTTCCTTAATAATTCTTTTACTTAATAAACTAGACTGAACCTTGGACTTAATCCCAGCACAGTAAGCACTGACTGAAGCAGTGAACAAAGCCTTGAGGGAAAACCTCCCATGAACATTTAAGAATCAAAGCATTTAAGAGCAAACAACATTACAAAAAATAAAACCCCAATAAAGTCTACAACATAAACTCCCTCCAGTTTATCTTTTTTGTACTTGGGCTCAAAAAGAGCATCTTTGCACTTACTGCTTTGTCTCATCCGTCCTGAGGAAGGGGCTTTAGGTCTACAATTTTCTTCTGATCTCTTTATTTCAGGGATGTTCTGCATGGACAAAACAGCTCTACTGTTTCAGCTTGTGGTCAGGAAACATGCAGATGTTCTGAAATGACTCTGATTCCATGTCAAGAGGTTTCTCATCTTGATCCATTGTGTTGCTTCCCAGATTTTTTTTCCAACAGCTGTCCACTAAGTAAGCTGAAAACATTTACATAGACAGTAATTTCTTTTTATACAGAAACTGAGCGTTTCTGTCAGGTCAGCTCCTGCTGGTGCTGCTACACACAAAAAGCCAGCTACAGTCTTGTGAGGGGGTACATTAATGTGAACATCCTCGTTCCCACTTGCATATGTAGCAGCTCTGTGCATACCTCATTTAGCCTATGGGAGGCAGTCACTGCTTGGGTTGATGGGCAAGGCCCTGCTTAATCCCTCCATATCTGCTCTGATCAGCAATAGGAGAAAGCCAAGACCTTGCAGGAAACATGGTTTGGGTTGGACACATGTGGTCTGACAGGGGTTGAAGCTGCAGATAGAGGGATGGATTTTTGCTTTGCTGATTACTCTATTGCTCTCACTGCTATTTGGTAGATCAGACTTTGTTCCTGTTTCATGACGAGGATGTCCCAAGCCTTTGGTTTATATTCCTATTGACTAATGTGCAAAGAAATGACATAACTGTACTTACAGGTCAATATTGCACCTTAGGTAGACTTCTTCTACCCCTACCAAGAGTGTAATTACTGATATTACTCTACATTTTTACATTTTTGCTTAGAAATTGCATTATCCTTAACATCTTTTAACACTTGTCTACTTATCAGTCTTTTCCAAAGAAGTTTTGCTGCAAATACAGTCAACTGTATGTTGCAATGGGAAAAGCTGTACTTTTCCATACATCAAAACCACAGAGGGTCAAGATATACTTGTATCACATGTGCACTAGAGGATTCCAAATCAGTACACTAGTGGTGGAAGGATATGTTCAGCAGAATGCAGAAGCTTTTAGTAAAGACAGTATCTGCCACATCACAGCTTGCAAAGAAAGCACCAAAAGGGTCGCATATCCTGAGGCTGTTGCCTCTACTGAATAGCGTAGTTTACAGGAGAAAGGATTGGATGTTATAATGACATTTGGTGCTCAGCCAGCAACAGCACTTGGTGGTGTGTGAAGACTATATCCTTCATTATTCCCACACAAGCACACTATAGCCAGGTACTATATCTTAAGGCAAACTCGTTTGTTCATTTCCTGTTAAATTTCCAGTTGAAATGACTTTTGAAACATGATTGCAATTACATCCCTTAAAGGCTTTTTGGAATGGCATACCCCCTTCTGCAATAGCTGTGAGCCCTAAAACTGCAATATACTGAGAGACTATGGAGCCTTTGTTTGATTATTCAAGTAATTAAATTTAAAATTTTATTAAACTTGTTAATAAAGACATAAAACATCGAGCTTCATACTTTACTTTGATTTGTTGTGAGCTTCCACTAAATCCACAATATCCTGGCACATGAATACACTGCGTTTAGAGCTACGCTGGTTTAACCACATAAATTCAACATAGTGACATCGCTTCAAAGGAGGCAGAGTAGGAAACCTATTGGACTGCATCAAAAACCCCTCTTTCTAAAGGCATGTAATGCATCCTACACAAAGCAGCACTGTGAAATTAGGGTCAGTGCCTACAGGCACTGGTCAGCTTCATGGTGAAGCGCATGCCCAGCAGACTGCAGAAGGCTTCATCTTGTTCTGGTGAAAGATCAAAAGGCCTTCTGTGTCCTACCATCTATAGCTGTGAAGTTCAGTCCTGGATATTATTATGATCTGTTTCAAAGTTGACGAGGTCTCAGGGAGGGAGTTGTCTATGATAGAGAAACTTCATGTAGACAGGCCATAGGGATCTCTGAGTCCTTTGGCTCCTGGAGGAGCCAGAGAAGCATCCTGGATCCAGCAAACAGCCCTCTATTACTTCCTCTTACCTTATCTCTTCAGGCTTCAGCCTGTAATTCCCACAGGATGTTCATTGAATTGCAGGCTCAGGTCCTTGTTTTAAACTTATGTAGGCTTCTAAATTATGACAAAAAATAGAGCCCAAGTTAAGCTTTTCTCTTGTGACCCTCCGTGTCTATATAAAGGAAAACCTGAGGTTTCAAATCCTGAGTTCCTTTCTCTCTTGTTCTCTGGAAAATAGGTCAGAAAAGCCCACAGTTGAAATAGAAACTCTTCCTGTGAAGCCAGCAGTAAGAAAAAAAATGCACCAAAGCAATTGAACAGTGATGTTGAAGGTCATGCGACTTTTCTTTGTAGTGAGACCCTTCTTATGACTGGCTTCACAGGGGTTAATTTGCAGAGGTTTGTGCATTTTAGGGAAGACATATAAGATTTTCTCCTTCCAAATATGAACTATAATATACTTACACTTGGGCTGTTAAAAACACAGATCATAAAACACAGGCCCTACAAGGTGGCCTCCCTGGCTCTGCTATTATATAGCTTTCTCAGCTCATTTTTAAACATTTGGTCATCAGACATTAGTATACCTTCTGCTATGCTATACACTGGGATGAAAATTGTGTTTGTAGGACAAGGCAAGGAAGAAAAACTTCATAAAACTACTCAGCCTCACAGCAGTAACTTGAAGCAGTTTTGGCCTTTCATGGGAGAAGAGAAAGAAGAGAGGAAGGGCATGTGTATATTCATTATAGCCCTTAAAGTTTGCAGAAACACAGGTTACCAAGAGCCATCTCTATAATGGTTTTAGTCAAATATTTATATTGCTATAACTTTATATGTTTAATGATTTTCCCCGTTAAGGTTTTTGTGGTTTAGCAAGGAAAATCCAAATGTTCTTGATGATGATTAGTGAGTTAAAATCTCTTGTAGCAACAAAGTGTATAAAATCCTCTCCAAGTAACTGCCTTTTTCGCACATCTGGAAAGACTCCAGTTTTTTATCTGCCAGAGCCTTACAAGGGCAGCTTATTACATAAATAAACAGAAGAATATATGTAGTCATATAATGACTGAATTGAGTATAATCTTATGAAAACAAACCCTGCCTCAATACGCCTTTGTTTGTTGCCTTTTTGCACTTTTATTGACTCTCCTGTGTGTACTGTATAATCATTACTGCCCCCATTTTCTCCCTGATGTGAGACATGTCCAGGTGGTCAGCAGTAGCAAGGCCAAGGCTTGCCTAGCAGAGCAACCATCTGCAGCTGAAAGCATTGTGGAAATGGGATCTCTGCTTCTCATACGCTTTCCAAGTGGGTAAAAGCACCGTTGCTATTCAAGATGTGACAGACACCATATGAAACAAATCTGGCTTGCTGGAGCACAAGTTACTTCTGAGCAACTCAACAAAGAAGGTAAGGGACCCATGTCTCCTTCATGGCCATGACCACTCCAAGAAGTACTTCCTACTGGGACACTCTTACCATCACCTGAAAGGAGAAATTATGTGAGTGATCACAGGAGAGGAAACAGTCCCAAAAGCTGGAGGAAATTCACTCTTGGGTGAAATAAAAACACTTTCTAACCTCTTGCACCCACATCTGTGAATGCCTCTTGTCATGGAGAGAAAATACTGTCACTTTGTTCTGGTCCAACAGGCACCCCATAGGGTGATTACCTCCTGCTCAGTCCTTTGATGGGAAGTGAACTGCATGGCTGCAGCACACAAAGCCCGTCTATAAACACCTATTTAATATCTTCTCTGATTATACACAACCCTCCTGGGCCAGGACTGAGTTACAAAATCTGGTACCTTCTGGCAGTGAAAAGGTTGAAGCACCCTTCAAACAGGGGATGAACTCCCACATGTCGAAGGAAAATGGCATTATAACTATGGCAGCAGAGATGGTTTAGGGTTGGGTTTTTTTTTGCACTTTTGTAATTTCAATAATTACCTGCAAAAGAGCAAAACAGAAAAATGAAAAGTATTTAATGTTTCTGCTTCTAGCTGTTTATCTTAACCTGCTCCTAGAAACAATTAAAAGGCACTTACGTAAAAACTCGAGTAGTCCAATTACATTACATTTACTGAAAACAAACTTTCATTCCCATTTGAGTCATGATTTATGTGATATGGCTCTATCTATTCACCCTGTTACAACAAATACCAGCTACAGAGGTAAGTCTTTATCTCCCACATTATTTGAAGCTCAGGAAAGGGAGGAAATTACTTGCCATGAATGCCTTTGACACAGAGTTCATCATCATCCATGAACATTTCTGTGATGCTGTCACTTAAAGTGAAAGTAAGGAAGAAAGGATGTCTCTGAAGTTCGGTCCTGTCTATATGTATTCATGCGCTGGCTGAAGTAACTGAGATCCTATAGGTAAATGAAGTTCAGCCCAAACCCAGGAAATCCCAAAACTGAAAGTCAGTTTTCAGTTTGGCATCATCTCATATATGGGTTTCATGCTTCTCCAGGCACAGCAGTTTGGAAATCAAAGATCTCAGGCTGCAATTGCTCAAAGCATAAGGCCCCACATGAAGGGTGATGTGGTTCTTGCTCTGCTTCTGCCCTGGGTCTGACAAAAGAGGAAGGCTGTGATAGGATGCTGTACCTGGAACATCACGTGTTTAACTGCTACTTCATGGGAGCCCTAAGCTACACCACCATTAGCTAAAAATGTAGGAATTGGGTGGAAGAGTCACAAAACTGGGCAGTGCTGGGACACACACACAAGACAATGGAGGAGCAGGACCTAGACCTATGCATCTGCGAATGCCGTCTTTTCACAGCCAGCCACCAACCCATGCCTGGCTGGAAACAAATCCATAGACCTCTGGTTGCATTCACCAATGGACAGGGAATGGGGCAGAGTGCCTGGCAGTGCTTGTGGGCACCAACTGAAGAGCACAGGGGTATAGAGCACCCAGAAAAGTGACACAATATTCTGCTTGTAATTAGAAAGTTAAGCTAGTTCCAAAACAGTGAAAACCCCACATATTGAACTCAGTTTTACACATTTATAGAGCAGAGTACTGAAAAGGCATCATGTAGAGAAGACAGTAAGCTATTTTGCTAGAATCCTACAGACACCATGGCTTAAGTGCATTTATTATGTTAAACCAGCTCTCTCTTTCTCCGAGTTGTGCGCTGCAAACAGTCCCTCCACACACAGACACAGATCAACCTTGTCATTACAATTTGTCACACATATCTTTTTATGTTTGGTGCTGTACTGGAATATTATATCCTTCACATATTGCTGTAGGCTTTGAGTCTGGAGTAAAGCATGAATGAGGGTGGGAATGAAAATCAGGAATGAGAAAAGGACAAAGGAGAAGGAAATTGCAGACATCAGTAACTATCAAATTTGCTCTGGATGTTTGACATTTCCTATAGAAATAAGTCATTGACACAGTGGTGATGACAATATGGTAAAGACATACTCAAGCTAACTTTAAAGCTACTGTCAGCACCATAAAAACCATAGGAACTGGGGTTGACTATGAAATCACTGGAGCAGTGTAGTGAATGCTCAGCTCTGAACCACTATGAAAAGACAGCTGCCAACATCTGGACTAACTAGCCTAACCACATCACCCTGCAACATAAGCAAAGGGAGTGTGCGGGCACCTCTGAAATGAAAGATGCATCTTCACCTCATCTTTTGGATTCTAACCTGTCATTTTCTCATACTCCCTTGGTGCAGCAAGCTTAAAGCCCAAAGGATAGGTAGGTTGGGGTTTTTTGTTAATGATGATGATGGTTTTTATGCCTTATCAGGTTTTTCGCAAAAGCTTTTTAGAAACTTATTTCCTTCTCTTAATGTTGAGTCATTCCTTCAAAAAGGTAAAAAAGACAATCTGTAAGGAAGATAGCCATGTCTCTGCAGACCACCGGAGCTTTAGCAAAGCGTTATATTCAAAATTACGCAAAATGCTATGCTGGTTTTCATCCCAGGGTATTCATGTAAACAACTTCTGTAGTTTGACTGATCTAATACCTGTTAGTTCTGGCTTGGAAAAAAAGCCAGTTATGAAAAACAAAACTAACAAAAGCAGAACAATGAGAGCAGCACAATTTCTACTGCACAAGCAGTAAAATCATAGAATCATGGGATAGTTAGGATTGGAAATGACCTTAAGATAATCTAGTTCCAATCTCCCTACTGTTATTTGAAATAATTTTGCCTGAAATCAGGAGGCAAATAATTCTCAGCTGAAGTTGAAATACTTAAAAAAAAACCCGTTTGAATATTTTGGGTCACTAGAAGAGCTCAGCTTTCAGAAAATTGAAATAATTGGGTCCAGACAATGTCCACTGTTTAACTGAAACTTACCTCAGTTTTATTCTATTTCTAAAGTGAACTCCAGAAAAATATTCAAATGGCAAATAGGATTTGGAATTAAGGATTTGATTTGCCCTTATTTCTGAAGAAACAGAGGTTGACCTGAAATACGTTTCCACCACAGTACAAAAATCTTTATGTCACTGCTTACTACCATTGGGTAAAAGGCAAAAAATATGGGGTTTGAGACAATTATGAAGATGTAGAGGAGATGCTAAGATCAAGAAAGTTGTTCACAGCTCTGTTGTGATGAGCTGTGGCAGGCTTGGTGTTTTATCAGCATACTTATGGTAATCTTTCTCCCCTAACATCTACTTTGAGTGAAATAAGCTGTCAGTAAGAGCACAATTTCTCCCAGCAGAAACACAGGGGCTTTTGCTCAAACAGCTCTGTATTGGGCACTTAACAAGAACCTCCGCAAAAGCCCCACTCACAGCAAACCGCCTGCAGCTTTTTGTCAGCAAAACAAAGCAAAAAAAAAAAAGGTCATGCGGGATAACTGTACCGAACTATCTCTCCTGATTTTGTTACCCAAACAACAACCAAAACAATCCCCTCCCTCCATCCTCCTACCCTTCCCCTTCCCTCCTACTTTAAAAGAGAAGCAGCAGCCTGCTCAGGCTATAAAAATTCCCAGCCTTTTCATAGCCCCAGTCCCCAGGAGCCAGCGGAGCAGCCTGATCCCCACTGACCTCCTTCCAAAAACCGCCCCCACCCCTCGAAAGTGAGTCATTTGTATAGGGCTCCCCAGGGTGCTCCCAAATGCTTGGACCTAGAAACCCCCCTCCATTGCCCCAGGCTTTCCACCTGCGAGGAGATGGCCCACGGGAGACCAGAGCAGCTTTCGGTTACCTCCCTGCCTGCCAGATGCAGGGTGGGGACTCAGCCCTCACACTCCAATACCATATGAAGTCAAAACCTCTTTTTCAAACTAAAAAATAAAAGTTAAAAATCCCTGTATTTAGATTTCAGGAGCTTTAAATTCCCTTTCCCAGGCTTTCTGTGTTGTATCCAACTGCTGAAGTATTCTCACTTGCTAGGGCTGATTAGAAAATCTTTCATGCTACAGATTTATTTTATTCTAATTGGAAAATGCAGTTCTTTCAAAATCAAAATGCTACTTGCAAAATCTTTGCAAATACGTTTGAATCTCCTTTTGAAAGCAGCCCAGGAATAAATGGTCTGACAGAGCTGAAATCTCCATTCCGTTTCAGCATTTTTTATGATGAGCTTGAGCTTTCAATTCAAAATAAACTTGAAATTATGCCATTTTTCTGTTTTACATGTTATATCCTTCTACAAAAAAATCCCAAATTAAAGTGAAACACTCTTCAATCTAACAATATTCACATCCAATTTCTTTTGAACAGAGTTTCAAAACTTGGTGGGCTTTGTTCTGAATTGACAAAAAATCCTAAACAGGAGTATAAACGTGCATTATGTCTCTATGCCTATATGAATGCTTGGGCAATACCCATCTTTTAAAGCGCAAATGTCCACTTGCAGAAATCTGCAGTTATCTGCCTGTGACTGTAACTACCTGACCAACACAGGAATCTGTAGTACACAACCTGCAGTTCTTGCTTTGCATCCATTCTGCACCAATGCTGATCCCCAGGATTTCATGCTTTTCAATGCTCAGCATTACAACATTTCATTTTCAGGTCCTGGCCCTATATCCGCTACCCTGAGATAGATGTTCACGCACTGAATGAGGAGACTGGAGCTGACAGGTAACAGCAAAGGAGCAAAGTGTTCTCCAAAAGTTGTGCTCTCCAAAAGTTGTGCTCTCCAAAAGTTGTGCTCTAAAGAAATACATATACTAGAAACATCAGAGGACAAAGGGTTTTCTTAAATCCCTCTCCACTCTGCAGTAGCTTTGGACAGCTACTTGCCCCACTAGATGATGTTACCTTCCATGGAAGTTTCATGCCCTCGAAATCTGCTGAGAAAGGGGGAGAATCTATTTATGTAGTGCTCTGCCAAAATCAGTGTCAGTGTAACGACATACTGAGACTGACCTGGACTGAGATGGAGTTGGGGCACAGTGTGTGGGTCCTGTGGCAATGATGGGGAAGCCAACAATGCCGGTAATTTTTTATCTAAATTCTCCTTTGAAGCTCATCTGTAAAGACTCTGACACACAAATGGGTGCCTCCCCATGGACCTTGCCAAGCCCTGCTCTGCAAACACTAGCACACAGAACAAGGGTGTGAACTTCATTCTACACCTTTGTTTCTCTTTCTTTTTCTTTCTTTCTTTCTTTCTTTCTTTCTTTCTTTCTTTCTTTCTTTCTTTCTTTCTTTCTTTCTT
>WYDI02003498.1:0-12663 GCA_009867235.2 Psittacus erithacus
AAAAATCAAAAACACAGCACTGCACCAGCTACTAAGAAGGAGAAAAATTACTGCTACTGCTGAACCCAGGACACCCTCATGGGAAAAAAGCAAGAAGATTAAAACATGAAGTCACAGTATAATAAGCTTAAAATGCAGCAAGATAAAAAGAATGGCTTTGAGAAATATGTCAAGTTAAATTTTGATGTAATAAAAACTGATTTTACTTCAAGATTTCAGTAATACCATTTAAAATAATTTATAAGATTTAACACCTCCTTAAATGGAGTACAGAAGCAATTCAATATTAAGAATTTACAGGTCTTACATAATTTTCTAAGGGCCCAACTCAACAAAATATATATGATATTATGAAAATACAAAGCCCTCCTTTATTACCACTTAGAACTAGATTGAAAATCAAGCTGAATGCCCAAAATAATGATCAGAGGTTCAACCTGCCATGGAAAGGGAAAAAACAGCAGTATCCGCAGGACTAGGAGACAGTTACTTGGATAGGAATTCATGCAGTACATTTTGTGTGCTTTCTTTCCCTGTTCTCAGGTGGAAGTGCTAAGACTCACTATAACATACTGTATCTCTACTCTGGCAACACTTACAGGGAAGCAAAATCACCAACATTAATCTAGAAAGACATTATGAAATTGCATAAGGTTTTAAATGATCATGGCAAAAAGCAAAAATCTCCCTCAACCTCCCTGTTTCTGGCAGCTTTAGAGTCTACAGGCTCCATTGTCACAGGGGATGGTTGAAGTAAAAAGATAGTTAGGCATACAATCAGATAAAAATAATCAACAAAAATCACAAGGACTGACTTGCTTGGTCATTAAAATATTAACGCAGCCTTTCCTCTTACTGTCTCCAAGTACGTGCAAATAAACCTGGATGGTGCCAACTAGCAACAATAACAGGGAGACATGGTTATTTATAACAAAAAATGAGCTTGGGCATAAAGGAATAATGTATAAATATATAAAAAATGCTGAAACAGTAGAAACAATTTATACCCAATTAAGGTTCAGATTACATTGATTTATTTCTATTTGTCACTCCATGACAGACAGTGTCTTGCCTTTTTGGTGCTCTCCATGATACCTAAAAGTAATGGAATACACATTCAGATTATATATTTTGAAAATCTCATGAGATCTAAGGTAGAAGTATTTCTTTCATGCCAAAATAGCTAAACCAAAATTAAAAGCTGACAAATGTTCTCAGATGCCAGGAAGACTGGGTGGAGAAAGGGCTGCAAACTAATTTTTGAAAGCACCAACACAGAGGCACATGGAAATTTTTTCTTATTCACTTCTTAAATACTGTGTAGTAAAGAGCAGAATGTGATCCCACCCTAGAGCCTTAACACAGGCCTCTATGATTATTCTTAGTTTCTTTTTCCTACTCTTGACCATCTCTAAAGAGTATAATTTGGGGTAACTTACAAAGCTTGCTTTTGACTTTTGGTTCCACTTGCAAACATTTTATGTGTGCAAGTTAAAGCAGGATCAAAGGTGCAGAAAGGATCACTTTCTTAAATGATACTGTAAACAGCCAAGATTACATACTCCTTTACATAGACAAATTTCATCAACAGCTGTTCTTAAGTAAAGCAGAAAAATTTCATTTTCTTGCTGCCAGAGTAAAAGTGGGTTGTTAAGTCCTTTCCTAATTAGGGAAAAAAACCCACTAAAAACAAAAACAAAAAAACCCCACAAAATCCACAAACCAAATAAAACAAACCAAAATCCACACACAAACCCCAGCAGTCCCAGACAGAACTAGCTCTTCAGTACATTTTTACATCCTAACAGATATCAGTATAAATCTGACATTCATTACTTTGGCACTTATTTTGAAAAGCAGCCATTTCTCAATTTTCTATTTGATATTTGCTTATAGCAAAAAGAGGTCTTCAGTTTCTAAGTGTTAAGCTTTCTCAGAGTGAAATTTTATCCAGTTTGTCATCATCTTACAGTAACAGATTAATTTCTTCTTTGAAAAGAATTAACAATTTAGTTTTTAAATTAAGTGAACAAGGATTGAATCATGGATCAGTACTTCAGTCTTATCCTAACAAGTTGCAAAATATTAGGGAAACATTCACCTGCTGTTCACTACTTACTACATGATTACGTCACCAGGCCAATGCAGCTGTATACCTTACATATACATCTATAAAAATGCACAAGGAAACATGCACGTTCATGGCACTTGACTTTTAATGAGATAGGTGGCATGCAAGTCAAAACTGATTTCCATTGTTAAAAAGGCACTTCACAAAATGGCTTGATTCATACCAGACAGCAGCTCTCTACCCTTAGACATTCTGTCTACAGTCCTTCAAATTAAGTTAATGATGTTATGGGTTGACAGTTTTTTTTTTAGCAAGACAAAAAGCACTTCTTTCTCTCTTCCGCTGTCCATTTAATCTAAAGTGGCTGAACTATTTCTGCTGAAACTTACCAAAACAAGACCATTAACCTACAAGCACAAGCCAAGCTACCTGAAAAGTGAAAGTTTCAGAACATCATGTGTAAATGATTTACTTCATAGTAATATTACAGATACACTTGTGGAAATATCCTTAAATGTGTACATAATGGTTTAATGATAACACTTGCACAAAGCATTTCTACAAGTAAAACGATCATTAAATCATCACAAACAATTCATAAGATGGATAGAAATAGCCAAAATTAAGAACATAATCAAATATTTTCTGTAATTTCTCAGCAATTTTTAAGTATTTATTAATTTTCTGTGAGTCTCCAAGAAAGTAAGGACTCATTATGATTCCTGCTGCACTCTAGGGAAAACTGGTGTCACAAGACAAGGCTGGGACAGCCGGAAGGACTAACTATATACAGTTCCCAGACCAACTCTCAGTTATATCATAATGTGATTTAATATTGCGCTGAAGAAAGGAGACTGTGCAAGACAGCAAGAGAAGGACTTCTGCAGAATATCATTATGTATCCTTTTCCTTCTTGCAAAAGATACTTGGAAATGGCATTACAGAAATGCATTCGAACTCAGGGTAACAGTTCAGTAGCCCCATCTGCAATGGTGATTCCCATAAGCTTTACAATATAGAGTAACAGATTGAACGTTGTAAATATTAACCACGTGTTTTCCACTCCTCTGCCCTCCTGAGTGCATGAGGCTATCTACACTGGCCAAATGCTACAGAACTGTAACAATCTGCATCCCCCACTTCATTGTGCCCATCCCATATATTAATCAAGAATAAAAAAAGAAGAGCATACAGATTTAAGAGTAATTTTGATTCGGGTGGAAGTAATCCAGTGACAACTTGCATTAGCAGCGCTGACAGGAAAAGGGGAGGGAAGGAGGCAGGGAAGAAAGCCACGGACTTTCTTAGGACCTCAAGAGAAACTAAGCGATCCCAGTTTTTATGATCCCGCAGAAGCTATTTATAAGTGAACAACAAGCAAGCGGACGACATGCAAATGAGGACGAACTAGATCCCTTCTTTGCAGTCTTGAGTTAGTGGTTTTATTTTCTAATCCATTTCATTGCGACAGAAGCCACTGCAGGGAACCGAGCAGATGGGTAGAGCGGTAGAGGAGCAAACGAAAGGGCATACCTTGCGAGAAGCGGAGCCCTGGGTTCAGGTGCTCCCGCTGCTGTTTGAGGTGCAGAGGAGGACATGCGATGCTGAGCGGCTGCGCGACTGCAGCCGCCCCGAGCTAGCCTTGACCCAGGAGCTCGCCTCCAGCCAGCCCTAGCCCTAGTCCTGGTCCTGGCAGCCCGGCTCATGCCCGACGCAGGAGCCCCTGGCTGTGCGCGTGCCTCAGCAGCCCCTGCCGGCGGGGGAGGTGACACAAAGGGATTGACGGAGCAGGTGACCAATCGCGGGACTGCGCGGCCGCCCGGCACTGACGGCGAGCGGCGGGGGGCAACGGAGTCCCCGGCGCCGGTGCCGCGGCCGCGCGGGGTGATGAGCGTCTTCTGCCGTACCCTCCGAGACGCTGGTGCGGGGCCGGAGGGGTTTTGTGGCTCTCTGGGAGGGCCGTCGCTGTGCCATGTAGTCTTGCCGCTTGACGTGTCAGGAAAGGGATTCTCCAGCTAAGTGCGGGTTTGCGGGGATCTAAAGCATCGAGGCTCCTGCCTGCGTATTTTTGCCATAAACTGCCTTTGCGTAATCCATCAAAGCTGTTCGCCGCCTGACAGAGCATCACTGTCAATCATGGAGCTGCTGCTTACCGCAGAAATTGCAATCAGCCCTTAAGTAAATCTGGCATAACTCTGAACTGCACCATTAGAGGACGAGGAATCCTGCTACCCGTTACTTCTAACACTGCTTGAAGAGGTAAATCACAACATTGGCTTGTTTCCTAAAGGACCTTACAAAATACTTAGCTATTTCAAGGGACAGAATTCCAGGTGGAGCAAGAAAATGATCTAATTTATTGGTCTAAACTTTTTTTTTTTTTTTTACAAGTAATCTTCCATTCCTGCTACTCTTCACTGAAGGTACTCCATTCTGAACATCGTAAAGGAAACAAAAGTCTTTGGAACAATTTACTCAGGTGAAAATAATAGAAACAATTCAGAAGTAACAGAGTTATGATAAAAAGATTTCTATTAACAGACAAATGGGAGAAAGACATGGTCTTGTGATTCCCATTGATGTTTAAGACCCTTCTTGATACTGAAACAGTGCAATGAAATATCCTTTCTCACCATAACTTACAGACTCCTGAAACTGTCATATTTGGTTCTGCTGAGCTTCATTAATATGTGGTAGGCTTATTAAATTCTTTATTAGCTTACTGCAGATTTTTCATAAGCAAATGTAATCTTACTTAACAGAAATCATCCATCTCCATTTGAAACACTGAGGATTGTCAGATTCCTATCACTTTAGGCCACACACAACATCGTTTCCTGATCAACTGATAGCCTCTACATAAATAGTGGTGCATACGCTGCATATTGAGACATGTCTGCAGACTATGGAATGGCAAAAAAAAAAAAAAAAAAGAGGCTGGAAGTAAGGTTTTCTCTTCTGATATTTAGTGTTTTCAAACAAAGATTAACAATTACTCTGTTAGTAACTGCCCTTTTTGTGAGCGTATGGTGTATATGGAGGCAGAGTTCACAAAAAAACAACCAACATGAAATGATCATGTCAGGCTGCAATGTAGGGCACACTGAGAGCAAAACCTAATCTCCGAGAGGTTTCCACTTCATCTGCACTCATCTGCATAATCAGCTTTTCATCTTGTCGTAGGATAAATGCAACCTGCCTTCTGCTTCATTTACCCTATATAGAGCACAAGCATAGATTTATATGAAGCAAGCAGTAAGAGCTTATGTAGAAATGTATTTGGAAAGGACCTTGAAACCATTCAATTTTTAAAGGAACATTAAAAGTTGGAAGTCATCTATTTGCTAAGTTGACACCCTAATTAGAGTTGAAAGCTATTGACTGCATCGAGCATGCAAACTGATCCTCCTTTTGATGAAGCAGTCCTTACTTTCAACTACAACTTAACATCTTAATCCATGCCTTTGGATGGTGCGCAATGATAACTGTTGCTTGAAGTTCTCAAGAGCTTTTATCAACTGTTAAATTCCTGTATAAAAACCCAAGCTGTTGCATGGAACCAGTATGATTATTATTTGTTTTAGTCTCTGTTCAACTGAGTGTGGAAGGCTCATGCAAGTGAAGACCTTCGTGGAACGAAGAAATGAGTAACAGCCTCCAATTCAGGCTGCTGCTTTATTTGGAAAAGTATCACCAGAAATCATAGCTAATCATCAGATGAAACACTTCAGCAAAAATGTTCACAAATGCAATGTCTGAATTGAAAAGCTACTGACTGACTTTGATGTCTGGAAACCTGAGTCTAGAATAACTTCTAAGGGCTAAACATGCGAATGCAAGCTGGCCAACTGAATATTTTTGATTCTTTGGAATATTCAAAAGATGAATATTTTTTTGCACTATTGTTAGAAAAAATGTCCATAAAGATATCCAGGTAAAATCCTAGAAATACATGAGGAAAACATGAACTATATGATGCAAAAATGGGACTAGGAAAGGTACAGCAGCTTGCTGCCAAACCAGTTGTTACCAGTCTGTTTGAACGTGAAGAACTAAAAAGCAAAAAGCCATCCTGTATAAAACACTTCCATTTTCCTTTCTTTTCATGACTGCAGCAATTTCTCATCCCTGAACAGGTGTTTCCATCTTTCAGTATGTTCATTTTCTTGTCTTAACATTGCACATCAGAGCTGACACTTCAGTGTAACAGGGATATAAGATTTTATTTTTTCAACTTAGAGTTAATACTCTGAATTTTGAAGAAATTCAACAATTCATTGTCTGCTCATATTTGCATGGCCAGTTTTGAACCCAAAAGATCTAATTTTTTTTTTCCTGACTTATTTAGATACATGAATTGAATCTGTTTATGGCATGGTATATATGCCCAGAACTCTGTATTCTTCAGTTCCAACTCCCACACTCCCTCAGATCCTCCTTGTCTCATTATCCCATATTCTTTGATCCACACTGCCCTATGCCTTGGAACAGCAGTATGAGATGTGCTTATTAGCTTCATAATTCCAGGGATTCCATGCTCTAATCACTACTTCAGATCATGATGCCTTCTCTGTCCCCCCAACAGTTTTCTTTTCATGTCTAAAGCTTAGTAGAAATTCTTCTCAATAATACTGAGAATAAATTGTGAAATTTTATGGAGTCCTTAGCAAGGTCAATTACAATGCTGGTTTAATTGATAGGCAAAAAAAGAAATCACTTAGTTAAGTACAAGATACCAACTGTTTTCTTGACTATTATTAAAATAAATAAAAATTGACCTGTAGGACCTACATTACTTTGTGTCTTCATGCAGAAAAAAAAGTCAATAGCACTATTTATGAATGACATAAATGCAAATGTATAATCAGGGGACTGGAGCACTTCCCATATGACAGTAGGCTGAGAATGTTAGGGCTGTTCAGCCTGAAGAAGAGAAGGCTGTGTGGAGATCTTATAGCAGACTTTCAGTATCTGAAGGGGGCCTGTAGGAATGCTGGAGAGGGACTCTTTATTAGGGACTGTAGTGACAGGACAAGGGGCAATGGGTTCAAACTTAAACAGGCGAAGTTTAGATTGGATATAAGGAAGAAGTTCTTTACTGTAAGGGTGGTGAGGTACTGGAATGGGTTGCCCAGGGAAGTTGTGAATGCTGCATCTGGCAGTATTCAAGGCCAGGTTGGACAGAGCCTTGGGTGGCATGGTTTAGTGTGAGGTGTCCCTGTCCACGGCAGGGGGGTTGGAACTTGATGATCTGAAGGTCCTTTCCAGCCCTAACTATTCTATGATTCTATATTAGAATGTGTTTATAAAATTGATTGGATGGAGTTTTTTTGAGCAGAGCGGGGTTTTTGTCTCTGCAACATGTATTATACCGCATTGTGTTAATTTGATTTGTGCATAAATTCTTGACTTCAAAAGAGCTAATACAGTTTGCATTAGCAATCCATTTGTCATGCATCAATATCAAGTATTTTATTCTAATGAGAAATACATATTTGCCCATTTCAAATTTTACCAAATCTAATTTTTCAGTTCACCCAAACGATGAACTTTGGCCAAAATAGCTTTCTGTCTGATTAAATAATACAGAACTTCAAAAGACAGCAGAAAAGCTTTGTAATTTTCAAAATTCTGAATGTATAAGGCTGCACAGTGCTGCCAACTCTTGCTATTAAATGACCTGATTTTCAACAGGAAGGAAGCTAATCTTACAGCAAAAGTGTGTGTTAGCACATTTCTGAGAGCAGGGTGAAAAATGACTTATCTTTAGGAAAAGGGAACATGATCAGGACTCTTGCAGAAAGCAGACACGATGTTACAAAAAACTTAATGCAGATGATCTTTCTGGAAATGAACACGCATTTACGTGACTTAAACACTGCTAATGGTAAGGGTGTTAGTAGAATCAATTTTGTCAGTATGTTGATACTGAGGTTCTCTGTCAGGCTGGACTACAAGAAAGGAATTAAAGAAACTGGCAATTAAAATTTGAAAATAAGGAATACAAAGAAAAAAATATCACTTTATTCACATATGGTAGTATGAGAACACAAACATGCAAATTTCAAGCATTCTCTAATGATTATAAATACAGACTACTTATTTGCAATGATATTTTAAAAAGTTTACTGGTTGGCATGTACTACATGTTAACAGATTTATGTGAAGCTATTACACCATCAAACCCTTATAAAATAAATAAAATTAGCATGACTGCTTATGCAAACTAGTCAGATTGTGAGAAGACTGTGTGTGTATGGTATTAAATACTATTATAAGACTGATAACAACTGCAGATACAGCCATTTATTTGAGTGAGGCTAGTAGTGTTGTGACAAAAAAAAAAATTAGTATATAATGACATGATGTATATATCTGTCTATATCAGTTGTACAGGGTGAAAGATTGTGGAGACATGCTGCCCTCAGAAATGATTTTAAGTTAAAAAAAAGGTCTTAGGACTGCAGAAACTCAGTACCACTCCTGCCTCTTTTACCTCTCTTTCTTCCAGATACAATTGCTATTTTGCAGCCCTAGTCAATAAAGAATCAAACATTACAGGTGCATTTCCCAAAGAAGAAATGGATTCAGTTTGCATAGAGATGTTTTTAAAAAAAGGTATAACTAAAAGCCCATTTATTGTGTATATTCAAAATAAAGGATAAATGAAAAACAGTGCAGAACACTGGTGGAGTGTGTCTTGGTTTCCGTGTCACTCTTGACATACTGAACTACATACAGATAAAAGCAGCTATAAAGCAGTCCAGACATCTGTCTCCATTATGCCACTGTAGCATTTTTGTACTTGATGCATATGCTAAAGTTAAATATTTAAAAAGTCAAGAGAGGATCTAAAGAGACTAAAATAACAAAAGCATACGCAATAGATACATTGTCATTTACAAATGCTTGCTTAAGAAAAAAAAACAACCTCAATGAAACAATGTTAATACCAAACAGCAGCAGTTCTGCATAATAAATAAAAATATGGGAAAACATGTCATATTCTTTCTACCTGTAGCAAAGGCTTTAAAGACATTTTAATCAAATGCAGTTTAGCAACAGTGACAATTAAGTAGAATTAACTAGATGCAAAACTAGTATTTCTCAGAGCTAGTAGTCTGAAATAAAAGGTGAGGGAGAAGAAGAAAAGTAATATGTGGACAAAAAAAAAAAAACAAAACAGTTGCACCTTCTCTAACTCTGTTTTGGTTTTGGATTTTTTTGGTTGGTTGGGTTTTTTTTTTTCAATTTATTCTGATCATAAAAAAGAAATCACACATTCAGCTGTTCTGCAAACAATATAAATGTTTGGAAGGGGAAAAACACTAATTTAATGAAGATTTAATCACATGAGCTGCTTCATAAATTGATCATGTGAGTTTGACTTATTTCTCCTAAGGACAGTTAGCTTAGAATAAAAGTAGCTTTATTTACTGGAAGTTACTAAGAGATATTTTATTGACAACAAACATTTATGTAATCTCACCAAAATAAAATCCCAGTTCAAACTCTTCAGACACTGAAGAACAGTATTTCTTAAAATTCTGTCCCTATCTAATTTGAACTTCTGGTAATTGTCTGATGCTGGCCAGACTTGGCATCTACATTGTCTACAAAACAGCAGAGCATGCCGAGTCTAAGACAGCCAAAAGGAAAGCAGTTAATACTCCCAATTACTCCAGAAAGAAGACTGATATTTAGCAGTGGTACAAGAATTAGAAATACTGTTTATTGTACCTTCAAATTCGAAGCACTTGGAAGCTTTGTAATCCTGACATTGACCCTAACATTTTAATTCAGTGGTCACTACATTAAATAGGATAATCAGCTGACTAGTCATCAGACTGACTTTCTTAAAAACGTAAATTGAACTTTAGCTTGTTGCTGTCATATGGGCTGATACCATATGATTGCTTTTCTGCTGATTGTGGTAAACCTAGCTCCATTTTACCTATTTTACACCCACCTCAGTAATTAGTTTATCTCAAGGGAAGCTATTCAAGACCATTGCCGGTGTCAAGGCTCAAATTATTTTCAGCTATGGCATAGCATTTTGTTCCAGAGTGCAGACAAAATTTTACACACCCCAAGAAGAGATAGCTTCATTTCTATTTTCAAGAAGAAAGATAGTTAACATTCAGTAACCTTTCTTCTGTAGGAATGGGATTGCTCCTGATTTCAAAACATGTTGATGTTGTGAAGTACTAAACACGTCAGTTTTCTGGGAGACGGCAAAGCAGTTGATTCTGAAAAAGAATTCTAAAAAGATGTTGTCCTGCGTTCAGCAGTAGCAGTCATTTTTCTCCTTTTTAGCAGCTGGTGCAGTGCTGTGTTTTTGACTTTTGGCCTGGGGACAGCGGTGATAATATAGATGTTTTTAGCTACTGCTTAGAATGTTTAGACCGACCAAGGACTTTCTGAGCCTCATGTTCTGCCCTGGAAGGAGGGGAAGCCAGGAGGAAGCAGAGACAGGACACCTGACCCAAACTAGCCAGAGAGGTATTCCATACCACAGCATGTCATGCCCAGGCTAGATCACTGCTTGGGTCTGCCTGGGTATCAGTCGGTGACTGGTGAGCGGTTGTATTCTCTTCCCTTGTTATTTCCCTTCTCATTATTATTATTGGTGGTAGCAGCAGCGGTTTGTGTTATACCTTAGTTACTGGACTGTTCTTATCTCAACCCATGGGAGTTACATTCTTTCGATTCTCCTCTCCATCCCTCCAGGAGCTGGGGGAGGAATGGAGGGAGTGAGCGAGCAGCTGTATGGTTCTGGGTTGCCGACTAGGCTTAAACCACGACAGTTCTTTTAGGCGCCCAATGTGGGGCATCAAGGGCTGAGATAACGCCTGATCTTGTCCGATAGTGGAAGCTAAGTAGGGTCCGGCTCAAGTGTTGTCTAGGATTAGATGATGATCTAGTAGGACCACCAAGAGATTTTCCACAAGGATGCACAACCACGAGTGGCAGGGTGTGTGGGACAGTATGGGCAAGTATCTAGTTTAGTGGGTCCCCCCAGTACTTTGGAAGCATCGGAGATGGAAGGCAGTTGTATAGAGTCCCTAATGACAAGTTGCAGAAACTGCTGAAGGAGACGGTGAACTGAGTCAGTTTGCTGAGGTGAAAGCCATCCAGCTGGCCTTGGACATTGCTGAGAGAGAAAAGTAGCCACTACTTTAACTCTATACTGATTTATGGATGGTGGCAAATGCCCTGTGGGGGTGGTTGCAACAATGGAAACAGAGCAACTGGCAACACAGAGGGAAACCCATCTGGGCTGCTGCACTGTGGCAAGATATTGCTGCCCGGGTGCAGAACCTGGTGGTGAAGGTATGCCATGTAGATGCTCATGTATCCAGGAGTCAGGCCACTGAGGAACACCAGAACAACCAGCAAGTGGGTAAAGCTGCTAAGATTGAAGTGACTCAGATGGACTTAGATTGGCAACATAAGGGTGAATTATTTTTGGCCTGGTGAGTCCATGACACTTCAGGCCATCAGGGCAGAGATGCAACATACAGATGGGCTCATGATCAAGGGGTGGATTTAACAACAAACACTGTTGCCCAGGTAATTCCTGAGTGTGAGACATGTGCTGCAATTAAGCAAGCTAAACTGTTAAAGCCTCTTTGGTATGGAGGACAATGGCTGAAGTACAAATATGGGGAGGTCTGGCAGATTGATTATATCACACTCCCCCCAACCCACCAAGGCAAACACCATGTGCTTACCATGGTGGAAGCAACCGGGTCATGTTGAGCTTCTCATCAAACAATACCTCAAGTCCATCTCCTCAAGGCTGCTCTCAATCCAGCCTCTGCACCTCCTGTATCTGTGCTTCCGATTGCCCTGACTTAGGTGCAGGACCTTGCACTTGGCTGTGTTGAACCTCGTGATGTTTGTATGGGCCCACTTCTCGATCCTGCTGAGGCCCCTCTGGATGGCATCCCTTCCCTCCAGTGTGTTGACCACACCACACAGCTTGGTGTTGTCAGCAAACTTGCTGAGGGTGCATTCAACCTCACTGTCACCAATAAAGATGTTAAACAGCGTTGGTGCCAGTACTGACTCCTGAGGGACACTGCTCACCACTGATCTCCGTGTAGACATTGGGCTATTGACCACACTTTGAGTGTGACCATCCAGCCAATTCCTTATGCACTGAGTGGTCCATCTGTCAAAACCATACCTTTCCAATTTAGAGACTAGGATGTCATGCTTGACACTCAAATGCCTTGGAAATTGCCTTTCCAATAACATTAACAAAAAAGCTATCTAAATATTTCACTTGCCAGAAAAGCCTATGTCTACCTGGAGAAGAGAAGGCTCCTTGGAGACTTCATAGCAGCCCTTCCAGTATCTGAAGGAGGCTGTCGTGGTTTAAGCCCAGCCGTAACTCTGATACGGTCTCTCACTCCTCACCCTTCCTCCCCCTGCTCCCAGAGGGGTGGGGAGGAGAATAGAAAGGATGTGACTCCCACGGGTTGAGATAAGAACAGTTCAGTAACTAAGTGTCGTGGTTTATGCCTGCCCCACAGCCCACTCACTGCCCCCCCACCTCCTCCCTCGGCTCCCAGAGGGATGGGGAA
>WYDI02003499.1:0-32494 GCA_009867235.2 Psittacus erithacus
AGTTCGGTTCTTTCCATTCTCCGTGCCATGCCACCCGGATTGGCGGGGGGAGGGGGGGGGAGAGGTTGTGGGGGGGGAACAAGCAGGTTACATGCTTTTCTAATTTATGACTAAGCTTAAACCACGACACTGCCCTCCCTCTTTTTCAATGACACAGCACAAGAGTGATGCAAACCCCACTGTTTTTCAGCTCCACTTAATAAACAGACTGACAGCTGACACTATGGCTCTTAGCCTTAGCCAAGGTCCTACATCGAGTTTCCGGCCACTGCAAGCCAGCCAATATTGCATGGTTCACCCATGGGGCAAGGACTCCTCAATCACATCTGAGTTGGTCAACATTCATCTTACAAAACAAATACTTTCTCGCATTCAAATTAAATAATTTTTCACAGCTTTCCATGGCTTGACATTATGTGCGTGTCACAGACTGTTATTATATTATACATTGTTATTGTTAGATACATATGAGCCCTAATGTTTCCAGTTTCAGCCTGTAGTACAATTTGTGTTGCATTTCCTCAGGATCACAGCTTCCAAAACATTGACACTTGCTTCTGATACAGTGAGAGAAAAATTTACCCTGTAAATGTAGCCTCTTTTAAAGAAATATCTATCTATAAAATGCCTAGATACAGAGGAGATACGCACACATGCACACTCACAAAGAAAACCAGTTCTGAATAGATGAGCTCATGGAGTGTCCCCTACTGAGATGAATCCTTCCCTTTCTGCAAGGAAGGAAAGATCCACATATTTCTGCACCATCGTTTTTCCTTTTTCTGCTTCCCACAAGCAAGCAAGAATTGATTTATCCAAGCCATAAAGGCAACACAGCAATGGAAAAATATATCCATTTGATCCAGTGTTACCAATCACACTTACACACATGCAACACAAATTTCTCTCATGTCTCCTACAATATGAGTGCACCTCTCATTTGAGAAATTAATGCTCAGACCACATTAAATGCCTGCCTGTGTTGTACACAAAGTTAAACAATGGTTCATTTTCTCTGGGAAGGGATGAGTTTCTGAACGATAAATCACAACATACTGACATTTTAGAAGCTACTCAATCTGTATGTGATACCAGGCAAACTGCTCTGGTGCTAAAAATAATTATTGCATGTTTTACATCCCCTGTTATTAAATTTATTGTCATTTCATCATCCCAGTGTTGGACTCATGCTACCAGTCTGCCTTTGATAGTCTATGCCAAAATGAATGAAAAATGTAAGTTAAAAAGACCCAAACATATTTGACACCTTGCAATGAAGTGATGAAAGTAAAAGAGACTGAATGGAGTTAAACTCTTTCCTATGCAGTTTCATAGAAAGAAAACTCTGATGTATCAACGAAGTTCTAGAAATCTATCGTCATTTTCAGACTAGTAGAGAAAACACTGCCACTTCTTTTCTACCTTCATTTTTAAATCCTAACCATAAAAAACTGAATGTAGACAACAACGTGTATTGTAACTAGGACTCAAAATCCTACCAGGAATACGTATCTTGTCTAGGTTAGATCAGAAGTTACCCTTTAATTTAGCAACTACATCATTAAACAGACTCCTAAGATGGATTTCAGAGATGACAGTTATTTGTTGTTTCCATTTTTTGTGCATACTTAGAAATTTCTACTGCAAGTTTCAGTTCAACTTTGCCACATCAGCTCTACCCAGCTAAATACACTTCTCCATGCCTGAGTGACACAAGTAGTGCAGGGCACCCCCCATTGCCTAACTGCTTATGACTGCTGCAGTCCTTCCAGTAGTCAATTCCACAGCGGATATCCCTGTGACAAAGTGTAGCAGACAACGGCGGGCGGACGGCGCGGGGAAGCAAGCGACGACTCAATATGAGTAATAAGCAAGGTCCACTTTATTGCCAGTCGGTGCAGCTTATATACCTTGTTCCACCAATTTATGCCTACTTGTCATCACATGAGTGGTTAAGCCTAAAAGATTACATCAACTAGTTATTACATGATTGGCTAAATCTAAGGGATTACATCAACGTCTCTCCTCCTACTTGTAGCTTGCTGCTCATCATGACTTTGCACTTTTGACTGCTGCCTGGTCAGCCTAGCATTTGCTCTGCTTGTACAACCGTTCCACAGAGCCATGCCCTCTCTCGTTGAGCCATTCCTCAACAACAAAGGATTTCTAGAGCCTCACACAAGCTTACACCAAATCCTTTCACATTTCTCTCCACTGTTCCTCTGGAACTGGAACAGCCTCACATACTCCGGGGTAAACAAAACTCTTGCTTTGTCACAACACTGTTTATTGCTCTATAAGCATAGGGACTATGGGTCAATTGCACCAGATTTTCTGATCTGACTCCCTATAAGCCCAAATATCCTTTTTCACAGTAAAATATCTTACCATCTTATTTCAAGAAATATACCTTTTTTTAAGAAACAAAGTATACTGAAGTTAGGGAGGGGTTTATTCACTTATCTCCTGATGTATATTGTTTCTCAAATAAAAAGCTCATCAATATTAACTTAAACCTTGGTTTTGAATTGTCACTTGGGAGAGGGGGAAAGGAGGTAAATTTTGATTTCACTTAAATATAATTTTGCACTGTAAATGAAAAATAAATAATACATCTGTAGTTTGCACTTACACTAGCATAATCGAGATCAATATTTGTCATGTGGCAGTAATGTAAAAAGATGTGTCAAAATCAACTTACATATCACATCAGATATTCATAACCCACAATTCCTCCTCAATCTGAAGGAAACTTGACCTATTGAATATGAAGCAATACATTTTCACCCATGATAAAGTCTTTGCCCTCTTGAGAACAGCCTAATAAGCAACATATTTTTGCGAGGAAGAACCAAAAGTGCTTTGTCATCACAGAGAACTTACCACCCCAAAACTTTCTTTTCACTTCCCACTACAATTCAAATACTTAGAGATAACTTAGATTTCCCAACCAGTAGCCTATCTCGTTTTAATCTTTATACAGAATGTTCACCAAGGCTCAGCATTCGGTTCTAAGAAGTATTTCAGACGGATTTGCAAAAAACCCTGAAGGTTACTGGTTGTAAAAATTCTGTACAGACAAATTCTTATGGCCCTTTGAACACATCTGCAAAGACTAAAAAGCAAAACAAGCCCTTCTTCCTAATTTCCACTTTTCACTTTCATTCCTTTCTACGTATTATTTCTCTTTCAGAGTAAAATCAAAAGAATCCAATGGAAAAGAAGGGGACTGGAAAGAAACAGTAAGGACAGTCAGGAAGATGAGGAGGTTGCTTGCTGTCAACAGTACCACTGTATTAACTGCATTTTTATAAAATAAGCTCTCTGAAAATCATATCTGTTGAGTATTTCATTTTCTTATATTCACACAAACTGAGATTTAGAGGAGTTTTACTGAAGTTTCTTGAGCTTTAAAGCAAGGGAAACAAGATTCTCTAGCAGCCTGCATTCCCTAGGAAGTAAGCAGAAGTTAGAGGCGTCCAACCCTTCATTAACATACTTAAAATATATTATTAATGCTAATATTGTTCTTGAAAAGAAAAGACTGTCCTGGTTTAGACCCAGCCAGTAACACGGCACCATGGAGCCGTTCACTCACACCCCCTTTTTTCCCCTCCTTCCCAGGGTGGGATGGGGAGGAGAATAGAAAGAATGCAAACCCTACAGCTTGAGATAAGAACAGTCCAATAACTAAAAAAAAAGTAAAATATAGTGACAATGGAACCCATATAAGAAAATAACAATAATAATAGTAATAAGAAACAAGAAAGGAAATGAAAGCTCAAATGATGCACGATACAATTGCTCACTACCTGCTGACTTACACGCAGTCTGACTCGAGCAGCAATCGGTCCTTTCGGGTGACTGCCCCCAGTTTATATACTAGGCATGATGTGCTGTGGTATGGAATACCACTAGCCAACCCTTTGGCTAGTTTGGGTCAGGTGTCCTGTCTCTGCTTCCTCTTGACCTCTTGTGCCTCTCCTCACTGGCAGAGCATGAGAGACTGGAAAGTCCTTGATCAGGGTAAGTGCTACTGAGTAACAACTACAACATCCATGTGTTATCAGCATTGTTCTCAGACTGAAGCCAAAACACAGCACCGCACCAGCTACTAGGAAGAAAATTAACTGTATCCCAGGCAAAACCAGGATACAGGACAAGTTTTAACTTTCTACTAGCATGACAGCAATACAACATGAATTTTATTAACTGACTGTATGAGATTATACAAAACACAATCTACATATTTTGGTGTACAGAACTGTCGTATGCTATATTAACTGCCTCTGAAGTAAAGCACAAAACATGAATTCCTCCTTACTGCCTTAAATCATTTCACTGGCTCTACTTAAGCAGCACAAGAGATCTGGTTTCAGGGTAAGCTAGGAAAAGATACACAAGTCAGGAACATTTAACCTACAGCACCTGACACTGATTTTTCCACACAATCTACATTGACATTGGCTTTCCTATTTTCCCCTGGTTGTACGGGTGCAGGAAACTCTGCTGCATCAGAATGAGGTCAGTAAGCAAAGGCTCAATCCCATTTCCATTCAATTGAGTGGCACAACTTCCATTAAGTTGATAGGGAGCTATAGCAGTGCCCAAATGGCAAAAGATATCCTTCAGGCCCCCCGTTCTTGCCTTGGGCAGGGATTATAGACATCAATATTTTAGGATATAAGGGGGGAAAAAAAAAAAAAAGAAGGTTACTTTGGAGAGTTGAGAGAGGGGATTATTTCCGTGGTTTTGTTCGTTTGTTTTGTGGCAAACCATGTTGACACACACCCAAGTGCAAACAAGAAAGTAAAAACTAACACTGCTACATGCCACAAGAGAAAAAACAGCAATCTGGTTTTATAATTCATCAGGAGATTTCCTCAGGAATAATGCTGTCACAGCATGCTTTCATGCTATAAAGAGGAAGAGATGCATAACTGAATAAATGATTTTGGGGGGAGGATATTTCTACTGGACCATGTAAAGACCATCAAGTTTCTGATACTGCCTGCTAGCAAATTGCCTTGTCACACACACCTTCATATGAGCTGCACAATTAGCTCTTTCTGCTGATTTGCATCACTTGTTTGCTATTACAACAACTTTCCTAGGGAACATTTAAATCATTAAAACAGATGAGCTTGAAGCCAGCTGGACAATGCTCTGCAGCTCAGCTTACATGCATCCACTGCTTTCAACCAATCCAAAGCTGATCCACCCCCTTCCCATGAGCTATGCTTCATTTTGTTTCACGTGGCCTTACTTCTGTGGCTTGAATACCTGTGAAAAAATATTTGTATTAGGTTCTAGAAGCAGTCAAACCTCTGTCTTTTTATAATTATTAGGTGTAGGAAATGAAACCAGCTCCTTAGTCCCCTGCTGTTCTCAGAAAGGTCTGAGCCTGCTTTCCCCTGAAGGCTCACGAATCCTGCAGACTTCAGCAGGGAGTCCAGCCGTCTGAGCAGACTCTGCCCTAGTAACCACCTTAAAGGAGAATGGCTTTTCCCATCCTATAAGGATCTCAGAATATTTTAAAAGGTGCGTAGCAGGATAAACACTGGCACATCTACTACATCATTATCATCTATTTGCTAAAGACTGAAGGAAAGGCATCTTTTTTGTAGGCTTGAAGGTCCATAATGTCTTGAGGAATATTACTATGTTGTTAATCTACAGTGCCTTTCTTTGTTTGCATTTTTGATTAGAGGAAGGTTTATGAATCAACCTCAGTATAATGGAAATATAGTAGCAACCTATTTAATCATTGACATATATGATCATCTAGGTAAAAGATTATGTTGAAAATTCACACATTAAGTTTAATACAAATTTTTCTTCTTTGAATTTCAAACCTTGTGTTTCCTTATATATGGAACTGAAATAACATTTCCTTTTTAGATCAAGATAGAGTTCATGAGTCAATCTCTCTTTTTGCTTCTTTGTTTCAAAAGCCCAGCACCTTTCACTGCACAGCATGCAGTGATGCAATACTAATGAGGTGAAAGGTCCTTGAATGAATCTTATTAGATGTGCTCAGTGCTGTTTTTCTACAGTACTGCTGTTTACAACAGGGAACATCTTATCTTTGGACTCGACCTTAAGAGTAGGAAATGTACTATATGAAAGCTGATATGAATACAATCAGAAAAATGCTCAAGTCACACAAAAGAGCATCTGAGCTCTTAAAAGAGTTAAGGTTACCAAAAAGAGCAATTGGCTCAGTGGGTAATATGAACTATTTGGCATGCTATCTTATGCCATTTTCTCCTTAAGGTTGTTTTGCATTTACAGTATATGTGTTGTATGTGTCAAGTAACAATTTGAAGACCCGCAGCTTTATTACTTCACAATGTCTGAGACAAAACATTAATATCCTGTTTCAAGTATGGGAAACAGCAATAGCTCAGATACCACACTGCCTCTAAAGACACATGCTTGTGCAACCACTGCCCTGCTCCTGTGCAGAGCTTCCCAATAAGCCAGTCACGATGGGCTAAGCAGAGCAAAACTAGATGCCTGGGAGGATAAACTGTTCCTCTTCACGGAAAAGAAAGACATCCATCAGAAATCATGGAAGCCAAAGATCCTGTGGGATCCCTGTGCTGGAGATGCCCCTGTCAGTGGCTTCCAAGGGACTGGACACTTTGGGGAGATGTTAGTAACATTAACTTTCAGAGGAATCCCATGGGGCTGCTTCTCTTTTATGCCAGTCCATAGGGTGGTAAACTTCTGTGATATAGCAATTTTAATTCCTGCGTCATAGCAGTGGTGCATCATGAGACAGTAACTCAAAGCCAAAACAAAACACCAAGGCACATATGGAAAGATGAATCCTTGATTTGGGGTCTAACTTTAACTTTTGGCACATCGTGCAAGACAGTATGTTCTACTGCAGTGATCAAGCAAGATAAATTTTCACTTTGCTGTTTTTCCTAGCCATGAAATGCCAATAAAGCACTAAATATGGATTACTGCTTTTATCCAGCACACCAGGAGACTACTGGCTATTTGTTTGAAAGGAGAGGACTTTAAACAGAAACAAAAAAGGGAGTGTTGATTAACATAACTCAGTATTTTCATTTAAAATGGAGTTTAACATAATTGAACAGTTAAAAGGTTGAGGATCTGCACTCAGAAGACACAGAATGAACATGAGCAATACAAGTTTTTCCAAGGCTATTTCCAGCTGAGGTACATTATCTATGGTCTTCTGAAACAGAAAAAAACCAAGCCCATAACCCAAACCTAAGAGGTTAGCTGGTTAGATTGTTTAAGCAGTTTCCACTCATTCTGCAGAACACACAAATGAGTTGGCATTTTCAAAACATAAATACATGTCCACAAAGAAATTAAATCACACAACCTAATTTCTTGAGGTACTCCTGCAACTTACCAGGCAACAGTATTTCACCACTGAAGGCTGAAACCTCAAAGTTTTTAACTTAAGCATGTGATTTCCACTGCTTTGTATGTTGTGGGGGAATTTACATTTGCATGAAGGGCAGAAAGAAAGCGAAAAGGCCCCTCTACCAAGTCATTGTGGTAATGTTTTAAGGCCATTTTACAACGGAGCCACTGAAGACTGCTAGAGCATCTGTTCCTATGTTACAGAAAATACTCACTTTTTTTCTTTTTCTTTTTCTTTTCCACTAAAAAGCAAACAAAACCAGCTTTACCAAGCAACATTTGAATTTCATGGCTTGCATTTGGGAATGCTTTACCTCCAAACTTGGAAAAGACTGCAGCATTTTAGAATGGTGTTACAAGAAGCCAGACCTTGTTAATTCACTAACATGACTGAGAAACATTGTGAGTTAACACATTTGGATAAATCAGCAAACAAGGCAGAAGTCAGGGAGGGGGAAACGGCCCTGAATTACAGCTCTGCATCACAGTTATGAGAAGCTAAAATGAAGATAGAGTTGCTAAAGGCATCAACACCAGAATAGTTTACATGCATTCAAAACATTTAACTACAATAACTCATACTACATTAATTTTTCCAGTATCATAAGTGAACTTAAACTGCAATTATTGTGCAGACACATTTCTGACATAGCAAAGTGAAAGCTAGTGATGTAAAATGTAGTAACTTCTTAAAAGGTCGACAGACACAAACTGCTGAGGTCAGGTACCATATGCTGGAAACAGTAATGCAGTAGCTCTATCATGCCAGACCATTTGTGTGATCAGAAGCATGCTGAAACTCACAAGAGCTTTGCAGCTATCAGACTGCTGCAAATCATTTAAAGAAGGAATGAAAATTGAACACACTGAACAGAATTACAAACAGAGGCTGGAGTTAATTGACATGTCAGGAAAAGCATTAAAATGAAGCACTTAAAAATTCACCTGTGGATTGAAACAAATACAGAAGTGTCTCTAGGCCACATGGATCAGATATTCTGTAGTGCCGAGCTGTACTCTCACAGAGCCGTACTCAGATATGAGGCCTGCAGGCTCTCATTCAAGAATGTTTCTTAGTTATTTCTATCATTGCTTCATAATTCTGTAATTCAGTGGAAGTTCTAGATGACCAAAAAGCCTGATGAAAAATATTTAAGCACCTAAATTTCACTTTATATATACACACATTTCAGTTCCAAACTTCTGTCAACTATTAAAAGTTTGAGTCAGACTGTACCACTATATGCGCTGTAGATCTCTGCACTTTAGGGGTTTTGTAATCCTGTGTTATTCTTCCTTTCGGCTCATAAGATTCTCTTCCTTTTTTTTTCTTTTTTTAATAGAAATTTATTTAACTTCAGGCAAGAAAACGAAATCTATTGAAAACATTCCAAAACCCTAAATGACTTGGGGTAGCAGCAACAAAATATTCCATCTTCTTAATTTTCTGCTCATTCACCATTTCAGAACTATGTGTTTTTCAAGGATTAACATAGGCCCAAAATACTGATGATTTTTAAGAGTTCTTCATTACCTTTCAGAACGCCATATGTAGGGTCCTTGCTATTTCAAAATCCAAGATCACAGCTCCATGTGCAGGCTCTTTACGCCTTCGAAAACAGACATAAAAGGAAGTCAGAGAAGTAATGCCTTAAATAAAGGCAGAGGGCTTGGTATTGTCATACCCACTGAACAACTTCATTTACAGCCACTGACTAAATCCTTTATAAATGCTGACAGCTTTAGATCTATGTATTACATTTTGAGGAATAAATGCCACTACATATTTAGCCTTTATAGTGGAAAGCTTTTATTTTGTGTATAAATCTGCATTTAATGAGCCTTGAAAGAGATGATTGCTAAATAACAGCCTGCTGCATTCAAGCTCAACTGCCTCCAATTATATTGTTTATAATTATATAATTGTACAAATAATGTGTGTCCAACAATCTCTGTGTTTTATTACTGCACAGCACTATGACACCAGTGTAAATCACCTTTTCACTTTCAGAGTCAGCCTCTTTCATTTTGCTTACTCAGCCAACACAAATGCACACAGAACTGCACTTTTGACTGCTGAATGCATCAAACCAGCTTACAAGCCTCAGCAGAAATAAGGAAGTAATGGAAGTGGCCAACTCACAAAGACGAAAAGGGAAAGAAAGGTACTGTCTGTACAAGGGAACAAGGGAGAAAAGAAACAAAAAGGATTAGTTCAAAATCATACATGGTGTTTGTGAATTACATTTCTTAGTGTGTTATTTGATGGCAGATTCTTCTGAATATATTGCCTATGCAAAATTATCATGAGAATGAGTGATAAGCAGCTCACACTGGCAGGTAATGTTCTTTACACTCTTACTTCTATATGGATACCTCAGCATTCATTGTAATGGCATGGATATTAGCAAGAATCTTATTAGCAAACTGCTGTTATGCGGTTAAACCCTATGCAAACCCCTCTTCTTCCTCCACCTCCAAAGAACAGCATTTCTTCTCTCTGTCTGTGAAAACTAATTCAACTTCTAATCAGTAGTTTAACTGATTTAACTGGTATTCAGCATATACTTCTGATAATTCCTGCCACAGACATTTAAGCCCTGAAGTAATTCATAAAACTCACGTTTGATGTAAAAGGGACAGCATTTTATTGCTTTGACACGACTTGTTGGGCACACCTTCCCAAGTAGTATAATTCTTGTTTTTAAATGTGACATAAAGCCCTCTACCCTTTCCTTCAAGCACACAGGATATCTTCTTTTCTCTTTAGTCCACAAGTCTTCACACACACAACACCTGGCCTTTTAATCAGTGAAGCTCTGCTACTGCAACTCCTTGTCAGAAGGGCTCCATCAGTCTCCCCATTGGCGGAGGGCAGCACACGACTGTCTGCTCCACTCACCCTGGTATATTTTTAGCTCTTGGCTGCCTGTAAAGCACTGACTTTGAGTTGGTTTATGCTAACTTCTAAAGCCTGCAGCTTATCCTTACTCCAAATCAATACACTGAATTTTGACAGACTCAAAGAACAATGCTTTTAAGGTTTTTGGTGTCCTTAGGTGGCTAGTAGTTGAGCCCTTAAAAGGGGGCTACAAGTGCAGGGCTTCGCATCTTCTGAACTACCCCAGCCTGTTCTCTTCCCTCATCAACATTCACACCCCTTTAAAACTCCTACACTCAGAGGCATGTGTACAGCAGGACACCTCTCCCTGTGCTTGATGACTCAAATCATCCTCTTCTGAAATCTACTGCTGTCGTTATTTTAACAACTTGGATAATTTCCCAAATTGGGAGAAGCTGGTTTAAAACTATAATTAATTTTTTTCAGTGTTAGCAATAAAATTACTGCAAACACCTTTTAAGGTCAATTAACTTCACTATTGTTCTTCGCTTCCTCCTTTAACTAGAGTCAATGACTGTAAAAAAGCAAGGCATCTGAACTTCTCTTAGGTTTAGATGATGCTTTGGAACTGAAGACTAAATTAGAAATTAAAATGCAATTATAATTATTAAGTTATTTTGAAATAATAACTTTCTTTGATCTTGAGGAAATGTTTCACCATTATTTATCAAACAACCCACTTCTATTTGTCATCTCTTATAAAAATTCTTCAAACTGACCTTAATACAGATGTTTGTATTATGTTGAACAGGAAAGTACCAGGTAGTGAAAAACATTATCACTGTCTCTCTCATAGTTTTGAAAAAACTGTTTATCACAGCAAGAAATATCACATAAATAACAAAACCACCAATATTAACCTGTATTTGGATTTAGCAGATCACTTCCTATAGCCAGGCAAACTTGTTAAACAAAATCCAAGCAGAGCCCAATTAAATGAAATATCCAAGGGTAGGAGGGAGAAGGCATAGTGAAGAGACAGCCCACACAGTATCATGCAACCACGTGTCCTCTTGGTCACTCTAAGGAAACCTAGGGCTGGCTGTGCGGCAAATGGGAAGATCAATGTGCTGTCAAGGACGGGAGATGGCACAATTTTCATTCCCAGCACAGAGACAACCAAAAGCTCCTAGATCCCCAAAAAACCTCCTCAGAGGTACTGACCCAATTTCCAACTGATGTACCTTCCTAGCTAAAATAAATAGCAGAGATTCTCACGGTATCCTCCCACAGGTGCTCAGCCTCTTCCAAGGTCAGTGTCTGTGCACCTTGCCTCAAACACAGGTGCTCCCTACAGCAACAGGAACAACATTGCTGATGGAAGAGAAACTTTCTGCTAAAATGTGAGGGTGTACATATATACACCTCAAATTGCTAAAGTAGTTAAATAAAATATTTCCAAAATTCAGAGTCCTTTCATTTGCCTTCTTGATATCAAGTGTCTGGGATTTGATCTCCTGTGTTTACAAGCTTTCCTCAGCAAAAGTAAGGGCTACGTGTTCTGGCTTTTTAAATTAAATGCCAAGGTTTCAAGTGTTCTCCTCACCCTTTTTTCCATTTTCCTGCAGAGGAAGGAAGGGTGAGCATTGTGAGATCTGTGGTAAAGAGAAATGACCATTATGAGTTCAGGTACCTTGCATACATGACCTAGGAGCAGCTCCGTAAGACTCCACTGCTCATAAGCAGCTGCCCAATGCATGAATTGATGACATACTGTGCGTTTCAGTATTTTAAATAAACGGGCATCTGAACAGTTCTCACCTGGCCTGTTTTAAAGCAGAAAATTAGGTACAGCAACTGATAGAGGAAGCAGCTGCTGGTTGGTAGTGGAAGGCAGGGCAGGGGCAAATTTAAAACTGGAAGTGGAGGCAGAACAAACCCAGTAAAAATCTTTTAGCAGCTGAGGAAAAGTAAATATAAAAAATCAAATAAAATCAAAGCAACTTATATCTTGAACTTTGGGTCACTTTTCTGTCACACATGTATCACATTACCCTTGAAAGGCTTTTCAGCAAATATTTCTGCACTTGGTTCTGCTTCACGCTTCTGTAAAGTCAGAACTTTGTTGTAGTGGTTTAGGTTTTGGCCATATGCTTTAAAGGTTGTTTCCCTGAGCGCTATAACTGGACTCGTCCTCTAGAAATCACTGAATTTGTGTTGCTTTGCACTTTCAGGATATCGATGTAATATAAGAAATTGTCTGCTACAGAGAAACTGCTTCAGAAGATTAATTTTATTTTGGTTTACCCTTCTCTGGAGCAGTGGTATCATTAACTGCAATAGCCATGGCTTAAAAAAAAAAGTTTTTGTAAGCAAGAATGATTAAAAAGTGTGTATTTCAATTCGAATGCAAAAAAAATACAGAAGGTAGAAACAAAAATCAGACACAAGAAATATGTCAATTTTTAAAGGGAAGAATGAGTTTTCTTGTCCTAACCATTAAGGGCCACTTTCCATCACTCAGAGATATAAACTGACAGTAAAATTTTTATTGAGAAATGGAAATCCTGCTACTCTGTAGAGATTAGACATTCCAAACTGATCTTAGCTTATTACACATATATGGGTGAATTGTTACTTCCACAGGCACTTGTACCAGATGCAGCAGTTTTCTGGCTGGCTCTTCCAGTTATCCTAGAGGAAAAGAAACCAAACCAAACCAAACCTTCCTTTTCTATTTGCAAAAATCCAAGAAAATGTAATGTCCAGCATGCCAGTAAGCCCTGAATTTGCAAAATTTTAAATGAAGTCTGGCCAACAAAAGTCTTGCATAATTTACTATTTTTCCTAGAATATGGGGGAAAAAATGCACAAGTGAAAGACTTCACACAGTTATGTGTGGTTGTGCACCCACCAAGTGTACTGATGATAAACAGCTGCTGGTAAGACTTGCAGCTCAAACCATCTTTGATAAAGTGCTCAACTGGTACCATATTTTGCATACATTATCTTCCTTCACAAAGTTGAAGCACTGTTATAAGAGGGCAAAATATGCATGCTTCAATAGCTTTATCACAAAATGTACCTCAAAGAAAAAAAGTGCATGTTAGTGCATTCAAATGTAGTTTTTACTTTCCTTTCCTTGAACAGTCTTGCACTAAACCTTTGTACAATGAGTTGTTTTACTTTTTTATACAACAAGCTTTCAAACACATTTTTCCTTCCTTATCCCTCAAACAACCCAGCACAATTGAAGGAGCAATGTGTACTTTTTTCTACCCCTATTATTTAATAGATATTCATTGATCAAAAAAGTGGTGAAGAGACCTTTGTATTTACAGGTCCATCAAGTATGGCATGACTTAGTTTGATTCCGTTAAGAGCCTGTAGATGCCACTAGATATTTGAATTCATAATTGAATATGAAAATAACAAATTAAGAAAATAATAAAATCTAACTAGGACAAGAGGTAATCGCCTCAAGCTGTGCCAGGGGAGGTTTAGACTGGATATAAGGAAAAAAAAAAATACTTTGCAGGGCAATGGTTGTTCATAGGCCATTTTGAGACTAGTTTCAAGCTTGACCTATGCAACCAGATCTTGGGTAATCTGGCAGCTATACAAGACCCCAGAATGCCTGTAGCCATATAGCTGGAGCATCTCCCTAAAAGGGTCTTCAGCTCTTCAGAGGAAGTGCTTGCATCTTGCAGGAACTGAGTCCCATCGCTAGATACTGCTCTTTCTGCTCAATTAATTATTTGCCTCTTAAAGCAATTTGTTGCCTTACTGGGAGAAGAGTTTCCCACAGGTAGCATCCTACCTGACAGAAAGAAGAAAGGACAACCTAGCTCCCTCCTGTGAATTCACATGGCCTCTTTAAACTCCTCATAAATCCCCAATGGGAAGGTTCTCTGAAGCACTTTCAGGACTCTGGAGTGTTGTTCTCCTTTCTGAAAGTGCTGATAGTATTCCTGTGTTTCCTTTCAAAGATTTTGTCACAGTTAAGGCAGGCAGAGTTTCCCTTCTGGGCCTATCAATATTCCTCTGGGCTGTCAACCAGGGAAGTTTCCAGCTCTAAAAGTATAAGGTAATCTAAAAAAAGAGGCATTTGCCTTAACTGCCTGTTACTTCACAGAAGTTCTTTAATTCTCATACCGATTTTTCATCAGCCTGCTCAAACCATTCAGCGGGGTTGTTTTGTAGGTTATTTTTGTTGGTGCTTTTTTTTTTTCCCTTTCTTAGGTTCTTTCAATTTAATATGACTAATTCAGTTTTTAGCTTTGTCCCCTCATAACAGCATTTCCCTGCCTAAAGTCTGGGATCTGGTTGGACTTTCTAGCAGGACCCCCTTGTATGAAATACAACATTTTTTTTAAGACTGTGCTTCATTCATCTGAACAACTACTAAGGGATCCAGCCTGGATTTGCACAGGAACTGAGATGTCACATGTACCTGCAGCATAACTTGGTATTTTTTTAATTTGTATAACAAGAAATAGTAAAGCTAGGAAACATGGTACAGGGACTAAACTGCTTCCAGTTCAGAGCTACCTCTGAAAGTAACCTGTCCACTTCACACATATTTGAACATGATCTGTCAGGTAGGAGCTGACGTGGCATACAGCTCGCTCTCTATTTTCATCTATGGGTGACAGTGCCAGTGGGCAGCACTGCCTTGTACCCCACCCCTTGAGGGAGCACAACTGCATGCTATTAACAGATTAGCAAGAACAGGGATGCGCACTTATTCTTAGCCTTAACGGTGGGAGAGTATCACAAGCAACTGAAACTATTCTATGATTCTATGAAATTGAAGAGCATTTTTCCATTCCCAAACTGCAACTGCACCCACACTTCTGCTTTCAAATCCAAGTCCCATATTTTCAAGAGAAAAGCGGGAAGAAGGGTGTCCTGGTTTCAGGGGAGAAGATTCTTCTTCAGCATCTGATATATACTCATTGATGTTTTCTCAGTGAATATTCAGTGAAAGAAAATATGATATGCAATAGTCTTATGAGGTAATAGACTCTTACTTTATTACAAAACAGGATAGGGTTTCCATGTGTTCAGGCAAACTACTGCATGGGAAATGGTGACTCAGCACACTGTAGCACAACTTATGATACGCTTCGAAATTCCAAATACAAGCATGTTCAGATTTCTTTTAATGGCTTGGCTTTAGGGGATTCTGCATCCCCTAAAATCATGCTGGTTTGCTGTTTGTTATACTTCATATAACGGCCTAATTAATTCTATTTTGAAACATGAATTGATCACATTTAGATTAACACACAAATTCAAACAAGTTTTTCTATATAACATAAATGTTTATATATCAGGATGTTTCTTGAAGGAATATCCTCGTTGCACTCACACCTCCTGCTTCAAGAAGATAATTATTAAAATAAGAACCTTCAGCAAGAAATAAAATTGCAAACAAGATGTATACAAAGTCAGGAACACATGCTGGCCTAACAGTCACATGAGTGCTATTCAGAAAACAAGAGCAGGTCTTTAATTACTGAATAGATTCTAGAGTTCTCTCATTTTTATTTTTTAAGCACAAGTGACAGCATAATATAAGCCAATTTATAGGATCAATATTGAAACTGTTAAGAATAAGAGGTATTTTTCATCCTTAAACATAAGACAATCTAGTGACCCTACATCCCATCAAACACTATGGTTTTGATCTTTGTATTGATCCTGTATTCTCAGATTGGCCTAAGAGACCAAAAGCCGAGAAACCAAGGGCAGCAAGTTTTGGCATAAGCAAAAACATTTTGTGTTTACTGATGGAAGCTGAAAACACAGCTCTGTTAATGAAGGAGTTTTCCAAGTAACTGCTACAGAAGTTCCTTATCAGGTGAAACAAAGACACCAGACAATGATTAAGCAAGCTCAAGTAACACAAAGACAGTCCTAAAGCCTCAGGTTAGAGGAGAAAATTTTTCCCTTTCCCAGGAGCTTTGGAAAATGACTTACAAAGTGCCTTCCACAGATGCTGCACAAGTGTACAGAGAAGGCTACAGCACTCAGCACCACAAAAACTCCAGCTTGCTCAAAATCATGAAGGACAGTTCCGGACAGATGACTACAATTTAGAGAGGGGCCCAGAGCTGGACAGTTTACCCAAGGGTCCCTTTCTGCCTCCAAAACATTTCTACATCAAGAAAACACAAAGATATCGGCTTAAAGCATGATTGCTTTTTATTTCATTTGGCTCTAAAACCTGTATTGTGCCTCTGAAAAAAGCAAGAGGGAAAGAAAATATCTATCAGGATACTTCAGTATGAATTTTCCTTGAAAGAAAGTCTGCAACATCAAATGGGGAAGATCAATTCGCTGTAAAATGTTAATAATACATAATAAAGATCTTTCTACCTTACACTTCAAGGGCAAAACCAATCTGAAGATTTTAAAAGATTCTCTAATATGTTACAGATATGACATCTTTTTCAAGTGAAAGAGGACTTTAGATACAATCCAAGGATGTTTCTCTCAGTTTAGAAAACCAAATTCTTGATATCCAGAGGGCTCTTACTCACTTCTGTCCTAACCCAATTTATGAAGTCATTAATAACAACTATTAATACTTGCGGCACCATAAAATTATTGTTAACTTCATTTAAAGCTAGTTCTGTCCTTTCTCCCGTCCTATTTATCCTCTAGCTTCTATTTGCATTGGTTAGTATAAAACAAAAGAAAATCAGGAAGCTTTTCAAGCCTAAGGACAACTCTATAAATTGTCTCTCAGAAAAACTTCACAGTTGCACTAACAAGTTATAAAGCCAGTAAAATATGTCCTAGAACAAAAGTTTCACAAATAATTTTCGGGCATCAAAGACATGTTTATGAAAGTTAGGTGAATTTTGATCCTTATGCCTTTTGAAAATGGTAGGTCAAAACCTCCGTTATAACAGCCTTAGTGACAAAAACCCACTATTCTTTTTGAGGCAATTTTAAACAGCTACAGATGGGGATTAAAAGTTAAAAGTGTTTGATTTTAATTAGCATTTTCAAAAAACTGTGTGAACTTCACGCTTGTATGTTTTTGCTGGTGAATAAATCCCACATTAGTTACTAGTAAGGTCATAACCTACCATTGCTGCAGAGCAATGAGGGCACTACACCAGCACTGAGTTTGGAACACCAATACAGTTCACTGCATTCTGACAGTACCCTGGGGGATTTCAAGATTTTATTTATCCTTGCAATAGTACACGTTGGGTTGCTGAGTTGTGGGTTTTTTGTTGTTGTCAGATCACACTCCATAAACCTCAAGACAGCCTCTCTCAGCCTAAACATGAAGATCTAACCATAAAGCACGGAGGTGGAAGATGTTGAAGAAATGCAGTTCTTTTCTCAGTCAACAGTTTCTGGCAGGTTTTCATTAAAACCTCAAAGACATGCATAGCTAAAGGTAAACCAAATAACATGGCTAATACTACAGGGAAAGGTCTGAGTTCAAAAGGATCACTCAACAAATCACAGCTTATGTTCTGTGTCTTGCTAAATAGAACTCTTGAGTAATAGATTATTCATTAAACAAAAACATGGAGATGTTAATTAGAACAGGAGTCATCAGAATGAACACTGTGTGAAACATAAATAGTACAATCTGAAACACATAAATCTGTCCGTTGTGGACATTCTGGCTTAAGCATTTAAAAATAACCATTACAAATATGTATAGTTCTACCTCCAGTCAGCAAACATTGGTCTTTGATTACATAATTCACTGGTCTTGGGGAAGAAAATATTATTGTTTTCTAATGTTTTTCAGATCATCTGAAATCTGCTCATTTTTTGAGTTTAATTTAAATATTTTTGTACTTCAAAAACAATAGACACACAAAGTTTCCCTGATCTCATGTGAATTCAAATCGCTGTTCTGAGAAGCTTAAGTTCTGACTAGTTTATCTTTCCTGACGACTTCTACTAAATCAGAGAAAACCCCACCGTGCTTAAAAAATTCTTCAAGACATGGCAAGCAAAATATACGATACTATTCCAAATTCCTTAAGCCCCAAACCTTTTGCTCACGTCAGCACTGAGTCAGGTCATTTCATTGATTATTCCATGTGATAGAACTGAATGTTAAAATTAAATATAGCAACAAAGTGAAAAATTATGCCTTCTGGTACGTGAGCTTGCCCACTGCACTGCAGTCACAGTCATCACCAATACTAGGCTTGACTGGGCAGCATTTTTTTTTCCTCCAAGCAAAGTAGAACATTTCCAGAGAAATCACCCTGCTGCACATCATGTAGTGCTTCACCTCTTTTACACTTGCGCTCATCTTTGTCAGCCTCACTTTGTAGCCCTGGCTATGTAAAGGCAGGAAGGGAGCTGTCATGGTTTAACTCTGGCCAGCAACTTAGCAGCACACACCCTCTCACTCACTCTTCCCCCAGTGGGATGGGGGAGAGAACTGGAAAAGTAAAACTGAGAAACCTCATGGGTTCAGAGGAAGACAGTTTAACAGGTAAAGCAAAAGCCAAATATGCAAGCAAAGCAAAAGAAGGAATTCATCAAGCACTTCCCATGGGCAGGAAGTTGTTCAGCCATCCCCAGGAAAGCAGGGCTTCATCTCACATTACCGCTACTTGGGAAGAAAAAGCCATCACTCCAAATGCCCACTGCAATTCTGCTACCCCTTCTTCTTTCTCCGATTTTTTATTTCTGGGACATCATATGGTATGGAATATCCTTTTGGTCAGATAGGGTAGCTCTCCTTACTTTGTCCCCTTCTATCTTCTTGTGCACCCCCAGCCTACCTGCTTGTGGGGTGGCGCAAAGAGGTAGAAAAGACCTTGGCTCTGTGCAAGCACTGCTCATCAGTAACTAAAACATCCCTGTGTTATCAACACTGTTTCCAGCACAAATCCAAACTGTAGCCCCATACTGGCTGCTGTAAAGAAAATTAACTCTATCCCAGCTAAAACCAGCACAGGAGCAAAACATAGGGGTACCTTGCTATAGTATAGACTGGGAAAGGCTATTCCCCCTACAGAGCAGACTTTGTAATGAGATAGAGAAGCCCACAGAAAGACTCAAGCTGCAATTCACGGGCGACAGGGCAGAGGCACCGTGAGAAAAGTACACAAGCATTTTAATTTGTGTCTTGAGAAAAATAAAAAAAAAAAAGAAAAAAAAGACCTCAAAACAAAACAAACAAACAAAACCCCAAAAAACCACAAAATAAACAAACCCCAAGAACAAGAACAACAACCAACCAACCAAACAAACAAAAAAACCCCCAAAAAACCTGAGGATACCACCTTTGGCCATCTGATTTTTATTTTTTTTTGCCTAAAATATCCTGAAGTAGCATGCTGTTTGGGAAGTAGGAGGGAGGGGGGAATTTACTGAGAACCCAACTGTCTGAGAAAAATAACATCAAAATGTAGTCTGAACTAGTCTTAGTTAATTCCCTCAAGCAGATAATAAATTCTTTGATGAACTTCCAAAATATCCAAGGATATGCAAAATTGTAAACAGGCCAGTTTTTCTGAAGGAAAAAGATGCTTTTATATACTTTATATGTAACTGAAGATTAGCATCCTATGTTTTTGCTCTCATTGCGGAAATGCAAATGCTTCAGGCAAACAAAAATAGGGAGACAACTATTTTGTTGTTTTAAGTTTCATTACTACATCTGCATTGTAGAAGCCAAAGTTTCAAGTTTCTTTGAACACATGCATGGCAGTAAGTACATTTACCACAAAAGCCACGTATTTTGTCACAGGTTTTCTATTCCTAATCTAACAACAGGAAAATCAAAACAGAAGATATCTGCAATTGATCCTAGCTCAAATAAATTCACCTATGAAAAGGAAACTGGGGTCTTTGAGCAAACAAACCTAAATGAATCCATGCAGTGGATAGACAGTGGGTTTAAATTGTTCCTAGATGCACTGTGAAATACTGTTCTTCTGATGTAGAGAAAACAGGAAATTATAAAAATTAAATTTTTTAGCTGCATACTTCCTGAATTACCATATTAGTAGCTAATGATACGGTAGTACTGTATCATTTTGCAGTCAGTTAAGCAGCAACAACTAGAGTATAAAGTGTGAATCATCACAAGTGAGGTGTAGATTAATATACTTGCAAATGGCAATGCTCAACACAACATAATGTTTCAGTCCTGAAAATACCACTCAATTCCATGTGCAACAATGAAGAACCAAGGTGCCGTACGTATCTGTAACCACTATTAATAAACCTCTGAACAAAGACGGTGAACATACCTCTGAGAATCATTCAGAAATGTTTGACTGCACCCTCAGATGCTGGTAACTTTTGTTATTAGCTCACCTATAATTTGTCTGTAGCAAACGGCTCACAAACATATGAAGAGGCACACACACCTTCATAAATGTCTAAATGCTAAGATGAAAGTGTGACTGAAGCCCTCTATGGACACACCTCCACTAACTCGGGTACCGGTAACCACACAGCCACCATAGCTGAGCTCAGCATGAGCTGCAGATCCCTGCCAGCAAACCCCAGCAACCTTACAGGGAGTAAGGCTGGGGCTGTAGTCCGATGACAGCAGTCTGCCCTCCCTGATACCACTCCATGCTGGTGTTTCTGGAGCTGGATTGTGCTTTGCACATGCATCTTTTCAACAAGACCATTTTTACCTGCAGCTGGGCAGTAAGGCAAGTATGTGCTGAGCAGACAAATGTCCAAGGCAGGTATATGTAGTTTCTTGGCCCTCATGCAGACCAAGCATTCCATTCCCTTTTCCCAGAAAAACTTCAATGCAAGACAATCAGGGACATACAAAAGTTTGTTCACTCTGATCCAGGTCTGCAGTTTGACCACGTGCCAGTGAAAGTCAAGATTTGGTTTTGGACTGTCTTGAAAAGGAAGAGCAGTATTTGCCTTACGGTGTTGATGAAGCTGATAAACCCAGGGAAAGGAAGAAACTTTCATCTCTGTATAAAGCAACAATTCAGGACTAATGAGGGATAAGTGCTAGCCCCTTGTGAAATGACCCCACTGGACTGCTGCAAAGATCCCAAAATCAGCATGTGTTAAGACCATTTAAGTTACACCGCCCATCATCCTGACATACCAGCTTTAACATCAAAACAGCAGCACTTTTCAGCTTCCATCTTAGGCTTTAACTTCTAACTGTGCATGGCTTTCTCACAGGCCTGCTTCTTCTAAACCTTGCCCCAGGACACACATTTATGCAAAGGCCAATATGGGTAACACAATGATACCTCAGCAGAGAAGTAAGCAGGCATACACATTGTAATGAGATTGTAAATCAGATTCCCAAAACATGGTGTTTTGAATTGCAAATCCAGAGGACAGATATTACCCTTTGATTGTTGAGTCAGCATTATCTTAGCTACACTGAATAAAAAGTTGGAAGCATGAGTGCATATGTTTGTGTTGGAAAGAGAGATCACAAAAATAAGGAAATAGATATAAGTACGAAGGCCTAGATATGAAGGTATCACAGTAGGATTGGGAATGGTAGTGAGATTTAACAATGTGATACATAGTTGATAATGTGGCTTATTTATCAGTTTACCCATTTTGCAACAGGTTTGGGAAATCTCTTCCGGAGCACACAGAAAATTTAAACAATAGAGATTTCTTCAAAATTATTTGGTTCCAGCACACAGCAGCTAGACACGAGGTGGGAATTTATTCTCTTTCCCAAGCCCTTTAAAAAGAATTGCTTTTCTTACTGACATCTCCCTAGTTGCAAATGACAGGCAGAATATCAGAACTGAGGGTATTGAGTTCTTGACAAAGTGCACAGATTTATTCTTTTTACATTTCCAAGGCACTCTCCAAACTTACATGTAAGTACATGTTTTGGTGATTAAAATGACAGCATGATCCCTTCACCTTAAATAAGTAAAACAACAAAAGCAAAGGTTCTCAGAAATGGCTGGCTGCCTATAGCTATAATAAATGATTATTTGACATGTTATCATTCTTTCATTAGTCAGCTACTGCCCTCAAGATGTCATGCTACATGTAGTTTCAGAGATTCAATCCTGTATTTCTTTCCTCATTTTTACCTCATAAACTTCAAAACAATAAAAAAATATTTTTAAGACTGAACTTTGAAGAGGAAACCACAATCTTGCATTCAAGTTACATACCTATTATCCTTCTTCATTTAGAAATGTCATAATAGATGACATAATAAAAGAGAAAATAATTATTCCCAAATATTTATCATAAAGCAAGAAAATCGGAGACCTAAGCAAAGTACTTAGCAATTTATTTTGAATGTGGATGCTCCAATTTGTGGATTTCTGAAAGCATTAAAAGATTAGGATTATTTTGTATCATGGAAGATATACTTGAATTATATATAGATAACTATTCATTGGCTTCATAGTCCTTTAGGGTGTATCGCATATCCACACGGTATACCTGACTGCTAGGCCTGAAATTTTTTTAAGCCAGCAAATGAGTTAAGAAATCCACATAAATCTGACAACTCTCAGTTGGATACATTTCTCAGAAGTTTTTTCACAAAGAAAGTTTTATCCCCATCAAGAGCTGAGAAAAATGCATACCTCATTAAATTTTTGCCAGATAAAAAGCAGTCCCCTCCCCAGTACCTCAGATTTACCATACAGACAACCACTGAGTCAGGCAGAAAATGGTATTTCCAAACAAAATGATCCAGAATCACAAGCAGAAAAAAAAGAAAAAAGTAGAGAGACCTGCAGGATGTAGAAAAAAAATGCGTAACCTGGAATTTCAGTACCTTGTTCAGTAGTGCTGGGGAAAGCTTCTACTAGGTATGAAGTAAGAAAATGTATTCTCTATACCGTCCTTCTGGAAAAATATGCATGCAGGTCTGTTCAGAGCCCATAAAGAGATTCTCACAGAACTTCCTATCACTACGCGTCCTGGGTTCAGCTCTAACAGTTAGTTTTCTCCTTTCTAGTAGCTGGTGCAGTGCCGTGTTTTGGCTTTAGTCTGAGAACAGTGCTGATAACACACTGACGTTTTCAGTCGTTGTTCAGTAGCACTTACCCTGTTCAAAGACTTTCCAGTCTCTCCTGCTCTGCCAGTGAGGAAGGGCACAAGATGGGAGGGAGCAGAAGCAGGACACCTGACCCAAACTAGCCAAAGGGGCCAAAGTAGCAGCAAATGCAGAACAAGCAAAGAACAGACCCCTCCCTCTCGTCTTTGCTTGCTGTGCCCAGTGATGCTTCCCTTTGGAGAGAGAAATGTGACTGCCCTGATTAAACTGCTATTGCAAATGGGAGTGCAGGCTAGAAGTCTCCTAATGAAACTGCATCCATGTCAGCCAGCCCTCCCTGCTCCACTGAGCCCCAAGCCAGCAGCCATGGTACCTGCCATCCTCCAGGCCCCACAGCCAACCTTTGTTTCAGGGGCAGCACTGCCTCCCAGCACAAAGGGGAGACACTTCAATTGGCAGCCTACACCTTCCACACTGCACCATATGTGTGCCGAACTGGTGCCTTATGCAACCTTGTCCCCCACCATCCCCATGCCAGCCCCTGCCCCTACGCTGGGTGGACATCACAGACACACTGCCACAGGCAGCCACAGTCATGCCCCACTCCAGGAAGGCAGGGTGGTTTCTGAAAAGGCTGGTCCTGGAAAGATCCTACCAACTTTTGAACTATTTATTTTAACCAAACACTGGGAGGCTCCGGCTGTTACCTTGACATGGGGTTCAAGCATTTTTACATTGCAGGATGGGAAAGGCAGGTGAGTTCAGGTCTGTTGCATACACCCTGTGAGATTTTCACCCCCCCATCCCACTTCAGCCCTGTTGTCACTTCATAATTAACAATATCTTTTCACCTTCTGCCTGGACAGCAAGTAAGTATCGGAAATAATTGCAATACTGACTCCACAGTTGGTGCTAACTGAATAACCTGCCACAGTGGTATTTGTCCTGTGTCAGGCAGGACATGCCAGCTATTGTTTTTTAATGTCAGGGAATATGAATTGTGCACTTCTGTGCTATTTGCTTCATTGTCTGTCTGATCAATTTGAAGAAGATGGAATTTATTATTTTTATAACCAAATCCTGATATCTGTCCACCATCTGCAGGGCAACACAAAAATGCATTGGAAGGCAAGGAGGACAGAGTCACTCAGTGACAAAATAAACCAAATGATATACAAATGCAACTGGATGTGATTTTTTGCACCTGTAAGCATCCTCAGGGATAAGTTAAATATGCTAGGAGGTGACTGACAATTTTCATCAGTCCTAGAGGCTGAATAATTTAAATGCAGGGCTTCTTCTCATCTAGTACAAAGTGCTGATCACAGAATCTTAAACAAATACTATCGAATTTAAATCCAGTTTGCACGAAATTTGAAATGGAGACCATTTAACCCAAGGTGAGCCTGCACAATCCGTGACTGCAGTACCATCTGATTACTGGAAAAACGGCAGGAAAATCTACTCCAACTGCAAAGGAAAAAAGGATAGGGCATGTTAGACTTGTCTGAAAAAAGCCAACAAAAATCCCAAGACCTGTAACTGTGCTATCGTTAAGTGATGACCTGTGTTTGCCGTGACCCTCATTACAGCAAAGCACTGTGTAAGTGGAAGCCCAGATCCTCACATGTCCCAGCAGTCACCATTTTGCTGAAGAATCAAGTAAGAGCCTGATGAACCCTACTGTCATTTATATAAAGCCTCAGAAGAGTTTCAGGGCTACCTTGAGTGAACTGTTTTTCCACCTGCATTGGCCAATCCTTTTCAAATGCCCTTTCATAAACCAATAATTCTATCTGCTCTTCCCAGCAATATTCACATAACTGAGTTCCCATGATTTCATCTGCAAATTCATCCTAGGAGTGTCTTATATGGGCATTCCTTAACATCAGCATCATTATCGTCTGCCAGTGACATTAACTGCAGAGGTGAGATGTTCTGGGACATAACCATCTCACTCTGATTTGGTTTTTCACAGAACTGGGACAAATCTCTGAGATTTCAGAACACTGAGTTTTTAAGCTTTCTTCTCTGTCTTATTTCATATCTGCAAGACCCTTACAACTCTGACACTGTTTTCTTACACTCAAAGCATCTCAGCCTTCAGCCCTCCAGTGCACACAGCACTGGCAATGATAAAGCCAGATTTCACTGGCCTTGTGCTGTGATTTAACACAAAGTGCAGATTGAGGTGCCACTTTTTTTCATAAATACTTCAATATTGTAATGAATAACCCACCTACTTACTAGACCAGGATTATATATTCAGCTTTAAACTTTACAACAGCTTGCTTAAATAAGGCCTATATTTTTTGCGGCACCATCCTGATAGCTTCAGACAAAACCACATCTAATACAGGGCAGCTACTTCTTCCGTTAATGATAAAGGCTAGAAATATGCTGTTCTGGGCAAGCTTTCCAAATAACCCTAATTGCTTTTTTGCCACATGTCATTCTCGGAAGTAACGCTGACAGTCCCATTCCTGCCTCTTTCTTTCCTCATCCCCATCAAAATGACATTCTTTATAATCTAGCTATAATTAGCTAGAAATAGCTAATTTCCACAGCTATGCTTTTGACAAATGTTCAGGAGAGGATGTTTGCAATCATCCAGCTTCTCTTAGGTTAGTATTCAATTTGCAGCCAAAGTGCTTTCTATTCCTGTCAAGAAAGAAGTACAGGACTGCTGGTCAGACTGCTTTCAGGAAAGGGAATCAGTTTCAGTCTACATAACCTCCTGTAAAGAAAGATATGAACTTCTACTTATCAATTTTCTCTCCATTCTACTAATGCACATTTTAAGAGCATTCATTTTTTCTTAGGAGTGAGATAAATAAACCACTGTTCAGATAAAACCATACTGATTTAGGACACTGCATCAATATTCTCCTAGAGATGTGGTTTCTGGACAAAATATTCTTCCATTCTGATTTTCATAAAAACACATCAAAAAGCATGACAAATTCTTATGAGGATCAGAAGTTGCCTCAATATGAAAAGTGATTTACATGCCCATCTCTAATACTTGAAACATCTCCAACAACATTAAAGCACATATTTAATGAATATAATTACTGCTTAAATAACTATAATAACTAAAGTATGAAACATTTATCTGATTATGAGATTTCACTGAAGCCAATAAAGCTTGTCTTTTTCCTTTCACAATGTGTCACTACATTTTTCTTCAGTTTCAGTCCAGATGCAATCTGGCATGACAAAAACTGCTGGCTTCCTAGACACAGCCTGATAAGCCAAATTCCATGCTGATTCAAACCCTGCTTCAGTGGGAGCGTGTGGGTTTCAAAGAGAGCATACAACAGTTGTCGTTGTTGAGAAACTTCTGAAGAGAGATGAATCACCACAGCCAAAATTAAATGCCAAATTACTGGGATTTCTTTTATGGAACAAGGATCTCTCTCATTTCCATCTTTACATTCATCTACTGCACATGCTTTTCTGTTTGTTTTCTTTCTGATATTACAAGAATTCATAGTGGTCAATTCCTGCTTTTGTTGCTGCTATATCAAACAATTTCACTGCCATGCACAGAGCATATTCCACTGGGAAATACAATAACACCACTTCTCCCTCACCCCCAGCAGTCACACAGACAATTTTCCTTCTGTGTAATCCTAAATGGAACCAACACTTCCTTATTCTGCCTTGCTTCCATTCCTGATAATGTAAGGTATGGGGTTTAATTTTAATTCAGGTTTTATTATTGTTTTGGTTTTGGTGTTTAGGGTTTTGTTTTTTTTTTTTTTTTGTTTTGGGTTTTTAATAAACATTTCCATTTTTGTTGCCATAGACTGGACTGAATTTCTTTGCTCTATTAGGGGTGCAACACAACAATAAAACAGATTAAGAGTCAGACTCTGCTTCTCTCTATTTCAAAGTGAAACTGAGATGCATTGCCACTGACACCATCAGAATTACCCAGATGCAGATGTACAAGAATAAAAGACAGAATAATCTGAATATAAATTTGGACCAAAAAAAAAAATAATCAGACTTACCTTCACATAAAAGCTCCTGATAATATTGCAATTGGCAAAGCACAGTTAGCTAAATATGTACTGGTACAGATAAACATGTATAAATATGTATATAGGCTGTGCTTGTAGCTGCAAAAATGCAAACAGAGTAGAGATGAAACCTGTTTAACTCTCTAAGAAAAGAAAGCAAGTGGAGAAATCAAATTGAAATCTGGAACACCTTCACAAGAATAGTCTTTTGGATCATAAAATGCTCTTTTATAGACACACATGCATGCAGGCAGACTTATTGAAAACTAGCTAATATTGCTTCTGTCAGCACCTGATGCGACAGCAACATGTGCCTATTTGTCAAGGAAGATGATTTTCCCCAGTAAGTTAATGTCCTCAATTATAGTTTATCATAAAGCACTGTTGTTAATATTCACTCTGAGCAGAAGAATAGCTCTGATTATGTCTCCATCCATTTGATTCTTCATCTGTTTGATTTTTCTCTACACACACAATCCACATTGACTTACTGTGTTTGCTGCTGATTAACAGAGAACAAGCCTTGGGTATAGCAGTCTATATTAAGCATACATTTTATAGCAACAACTAAACAAATTTGAGGCAATTACAGAAAAAAGTCAAAGCTATGGTATTTCCAGCATGTATAATAGAAGATTCCAACAATGCAAGCTGAATCTTCCTTCAAATTCTTATATCTGGAGACAGGTCACTCTGCTTAATCCTTAAAGTACCAGGGAAAAAGACAAGGGTAAAGTATAAAGTATTTATCTTGGGGGAGTGGGAAAGGATGAATAAAGAAAGATGATAATCCTCAGAAGCCCTAGAATAGTAATTCAGCATCTGCTCAGATGAAGCAGATAGCACAGCAGCTGTGCAGTTAGCGAGCAGACAACCCCCAGGGATAACCCCTCATTTTCTCTTACCCTTCCCTTGTTTGCCTTGAGGAGGAACATATTCTAGTGACTTGGAGCAGAAGGATTTACTAACTGGTCCTTTTACCAGTGCTCTGGGGGTGCCCATGGCAGGGGTAACACTCTTATTAACCTCCTCAGTCAGGTACTCAATAGCAGAAGACATAAAATACATCCTGGGGGTTCTTTATAACAGCCTGAGAGGAAGACTGGTAAAAGCGTGAACTTCCTCCTTCTTTTCTGTCTTGTCTGACTAGGTACACATGCATATGGTGGAAATGGAGAAGAAGAAGGAACTTGTCCAAAAGGATGTAGATGGAAGAACCTAAAGAAAACTGGAGAGTTAGATCACATTTTGAACCTTTAAGACTATGCCTAAGAACAACCCTATAATTTAAAAACAACTGCAGTGCCCCTCCCAAAAGCTGGTTCCTCTAAATTTAGTTGGACACAGTCCAGCTGGACATTAGACCCCTATCTATACCACTATCACTGTGTAGGCTATTTCATTTAATCATGCTGAGGCTTTTATGGAGCACCCTTTGTGCCTAAATTTTCAAAGAAACTTGAAAAGCATTATTTTTAACTCACACACAACAAGGGAAGGAAAAAACCCATAATTAAGCAATCTGTCCAAGGCACTTTCTAAAATTGCACTTGTTACCAGCGCAAACCAGACAAGGCTGGACACACCTATGTGCAACAGTAAAAAGTCAGACATAGATACCCAAGCTAGCCTTGAATGTGCCAGAAGCAATATTGCCAGCAGTATAAAGTTATCAGCACAATGCTCAAAGCTATGCTGAGAAACAGTGAATAGCAGTCCCCAGAACACCACGCTAACATAACCATGCTGTGAAAATATACAAGCAACGCTAGCAGCGGGCATGGTGCCCACAAAACCCAATCCATTCTTAGACATAGCACTAATTTGCCTGTAGGTGGAGCCCAAGAATATGTATATAGATCCTGCATGCTGTGGGATGAATACCATCTGTCTCACACGCTCACCCTATCTCCCTCTCTGGAAGCTTCACAAGACCTACATCAAAAGCTAAACCAGATGTCTTTAATGACTGTACAGGGTCAAAGCCACATAAATGTTTATTCAGAATAATGCAGACCTGACTGAAAAAGATGGACTGTTCTTGCTTTAACTGACATAGCACTCAATAATTTTAATTACCCATCCTGTTAATCTATTCACAGAATCAACTGTATCTCCCAGAAACAATTTTCTGTCCTTGTTCCCACCAAGACTCTTCCCTGCAAGCCATGGGAAACAGATCACAAGGATGCCCCCCACCAAAAGACCCAACACCCCAAGCACTACCAAGTCTTCATTTTCATTTATCCTGATTTTACATCAAAACTATGTTCTTCAGGGACCCTTATATCATGAGCCAAACCAGATAAGCACCTTTTTTTTTGCATTTGTTTGATTCCCTGACAACCACATAGGAGGAGAGCCATTAGAATATTAGCTTCTTCATATGATCTGCTGTCTCACTGAGAAGTGAGATTTTGATAATACACTCTGCTGTCACTTGCTGTTACTTAATCTTTCAAATCTGAAAAAGTCTTTCAAGTGTTATTATTTTGTTGTTTACACTTACAAAAAATTGTGGTGCATTAGGAAGCATCCTATAGAAGGTCACAGATAGTCTGTTAAATATTTTTAATTATTAAAATAAGTGTCTTAGTAATAGGACAGTACATCTCAAATTATGCTTCAAATTAAACCCATATTGTCTCAAGAATGGAGCCAAATGCTGCTTCAAGTTAGTTCTCTACAATGCTATCTGAACATAACTGGGAACAAAATGCAATGAATGTGCTAAAAGCACAACTTCACAACATAGGTAAGCCAGGATTATATTTCCCAAGGCAGGATCAGCCAACTGTAACCTAAAGGAATGCTGCACATTGTCAGTGTTGAACTTCGTAAGACAAATATTGCCAGGGTGCTCCCGTCTGTGAAAACAGCATTTGTGAAATCCCCATTAGTCTAGTAACACCCTTTAAAATGCAAAGCCAATATGCAACTCACCCAACCCTGATTCCATTTAAAAACAGAGTCAATTTATATTAAATCCAGTAATGGATATAAAGGATTTTTGATTCACACCAATACAAATAAGACCAGGTTATGCCTCTTGTTGAGGATCTAGAGAGGCAGATGGTTGCATTATATATTTTTATCACAAGTGCATGAAATGATTCACTAAGCTAATTTGCACTAAGGATTAGTGGACTCATGCATGATCACATTTGGATGGTGTATACTTTCAAGGGTGTTATTCTAAGAAGTACTTGAGAAAATTAGGAACTAGACAAAAACAAAACCTTGGAACTTAAGCAAGTAAAATAGGAACAGTGATGGACAGGGAAATCAGAACAGCAAGTGCAACAGAAGCCAGTAGAGAATAGCATCAAGACTAATCATTTTTTGTTTCTTACATTCTTATGACAAGCTTCTTCACAGAAGTTGCAGCATCATTTGTGGCAAAAAAGATGAAGGAAGACCAAGGTGGGCATAGCCACAGAACCAGCTGCATAAGGGAATAGCTTGCTAGTAATCCACACTGTCAAGAGCAAGGGAGGAAAATCAAAGGAACCAACATGGGAGAGTTCTCACTGAGCAGAGCGTTTGACTTGGTTCGATTTACTTTGTTGCAGAGAGCAAGCTACCCAGTGCCACCAAAAAGGTAAACAAACACAGGAAAATATGACAGTAGCCAGAAAGTAAAAAGGCAAAAGCCTTGGAGGTTCCACACAGAATCCCAAAGTGAAAACTAAATCTTCGAAACTGAAATTGCAGAACGACCTCAGACTGGCATCCCTCAAGCTGTGCTCCCACAATTTAGCATCCGACCTCATTGCTGGGATTTTTACAATATTTTTCTTCATGCAGTTCAAATTAGTTTCAAAGTTAAGGGCCCAAACAAACACCCACAGTGCTTCTGTGAAACAGGGAAGCAACAGATTGCAAAAGGTCTCCCTTTCTTCTACATGAACACCTTTCAGACCAGACACATTTCATGTAGAGCTCTCTATTTTTCATGTTAATTACCCAATATTGAATCTCTTGATTTTATGGAAGTTGGTGCAATAGCCAAAAATTCAGGACTACGCTTAGAAAATGTTCTCAAACATACATTACCCCATAACATGTTTGAGTATGTTACAGAAGATGATAAACCACACCAGTTCAGCAAGATGCAACAGACGCAAGACTCGTATATAAAAAATATTAAGACTGTGGAAATGCTGCAATATTGTTGTTGCCCCTGTCACTTCAGTGGTAAGAACTCCAGGAGTTCTGGTAAACTTTAAAAGCTAAAAGAATGAGCCTACCACAAGATAACCAAATGCAATGAAGGTTAAGGAGTGGGCATAGACCACAGTAATGAGCAATAAAAGGCTCCTTTTATACAAAGGGAAGAAGAACAAACCAAGAACAGGGGAGGGCATTAACAGGAAATGAGCCTGGCACAGAATGCTATCCACTAGATAATGCTAATGGGAGCACTTACCCATACACCCCTTCCGCAGGTTTGCTTTTCCCACTTCACAAGAGTAGCAGCAGGACTTCCATTAGCACAGGATGGGGTCCTCCTTAGCAGCTTTCTCAAAATTTGAAACACATACTCATTGCTCTGCATTTCTGTCATGCAAAATTAAGTTTTCATGAGTCAGAGCGAGAGACTCAAATCCCAGACCAATTGCCAGTAACTGAATTAACAAAGTATGAGTTAGCTCAAAATAAACAGCAACTCCTCCACTAGCTGCAAAATCACTATTCAGCATTAACTCCATTGTAGTCTGTTTGCTACTTTGTTTATGTAATTCCTCTCCCCCACCAACTTTATGCCCTAAGAGTGAGCTGTACAGTCTGCTAAATATAAGCTAACACATCAAACTCAACATGATTCACACAGAAATTTCCATTTTAACAATGCTTTCAGTGAAATTACCTTTTCAGGTGCAAGAAAAGCAAGCAAAGACAAACATAATAGGCTAGGATACTGGAAAAATCAGTTTCAAGTGCCTTAGCTCTGTCTTAGTGATAAAGAATGTAAAACTATTTGAACTGGGCAGAGAGAGAAAACCTGAGGTGACATAACCCATTTCCTAGTAAACAGCGTCTCACCACAGACTAAGCTATTTCTCCACCCAGAGACCAGCAATGAGTGGTGTCCCTCAGGGATCGGTGTTGGGACCAGTCTTGTTCAACCTCTTTGTCAGTGACATAGACAGTGGGCTTGAGTGCACCCTCAGCAAGTTTGCCAATGACACCAAGCTGTGTGGTTCGGTTGATACGCTGGAGGGAAGGAATGCC
>WYDI02003500.1:0-21465 GCA_009867235.2 Psittacus erithacus
AGAGCCTTGGGTGGCATGGTTTAGTGTGAGGTGTCCCTGCCCATGGCAGGGGGATTGGAACTAGATGATCTTAAGGTTCTTTCCAACTCTAACTTTTCTATGATTCTATGATTCTGTACTCCCAAACCACTGAGCCTTTTCTGAAAGGTTTGCCGAGTATTGTGTCATTTTCATCTAAACTGTGATGGCTACAGAATTAAAGGGATCTCTGCATGACAGCTACTCTACCTAAGCTTGAATTCATTAGAAAAAAAAATTTAGGTATTATCTCTTCAGATTGTAACAATTTTGATTCTTCAGCTGCCCCTGCTTTACTTTTTATGCTTATTTAATATTTGTTAGTTACACAGAACCCTATTTTATGCAAGGGCTCTATTTTTCTGCAAAGAGAGGTTCTTGCCACTGGTTACTAGCAGCCTGGAAGGGCCTATCTGCGAAGCACTGTCAAACATGTTTCGTATTTGCAACACCATTGAGTCTACTGTGACTGTTCAGAGGAATAAGTTTTACAGAAAATTACTTAAAAAACTAAGAGATGAGGTGGACAGATTATCAGGGTGTAGTGCAGAAAAACAAAGCAGAATAACGTGCCCTTTGGTATACATAGGCAGAGGAAGAACAATATCCACCCCCTCTTTTCACCTAAAAGGGGAATTGAAAAGGACTAAAAGGGGAACTGAAAAAAGGACTAACAATGTTTCTGAGAGGAGTGGCATGTGTTTTCATGACACATGTCAAAGTAATCTTTCAAAACTGCTGTATAATTCATTTGAGGATTTGCCTAACAAAAGGCGTACAGGATCCAAGCCTTTGGGGTCTACATCAGAAGTGGCATGAAAGCAGTAGATGTAGTGACTCACACTGCATTTCTTGGTTTTGGCTCTGTGAGCTGTTTGCTAATGTGTTCTAAACCTTCTTGAAATGTTCTGGCCCAGTTGAACAGGTTTGTTAATGTAAATATTGTAATTAAAAAGGAGACATCATTAGCTGCTTTGAGAGAGCTCTCACCACAGCTGCACTTGCCTGAATCACTGCTGGTTAGGGGTTGCAGGCCCTGTTCTGATCTGAGTTTCAGGGTGAGAAGTATTAGCCTGGGTCTGCCAATCACAGACACCTGCAGGACTCAGCAGGCTGCACACATGCACACAGCTTGTCTGACTGCAATTTTTTCCCTCTGAAATGATCTAGAATCTGTGTTGCCTGTTTGCCCTCTGCCCACATCTTGCTGTGGTCAGAGTGGTGAGAGTGATCAGTGTGGAACTGCCAACCAAAAAGTTCATACCCTGTCAGCGTAAGAGAGCATCATGAGAGGGCAACAAAGACATGGAGGAAATTGTTGGCTTGCAACCACAGGAAAGCTTTTTGGCAAAGATGAGAACGGATACCAGAAATTACATTTTCCCCTTCTTACCCGTGTTTGTCTTGCAGAGAGAGGTGTAATGTTTTTGTGTCCTCTGAAGATAACTCTCTGGCATGGATCTCAACAAGGGGATCTCAAAGAATAGGATTGGTACCATGCATGTGAGATCTACTACCAATAACTGAGGTCATAATTAATGGTTCCCATTCTCTCCCCAGCACACCAGGACTGCATTGCCCTGATTGCTTTCACAATAGCAGAAAAAGAGAATGAGATCCTAGCTTAACTTCCCGTCCCAAGGCTTTCTCTAGTCTTGTCTGTCAAGTAAAGAATAATCCCCACAGCTACAGACACAGAGTCTCTGCCTGCCTGAATTGGTGTATAACAAGTGCGCACCTAGGGATGACACTGTCTTGTTCAGTTTCACAACAAGGGCCTGGGCAGAAATCCAGGAAAAGCCTGTCTCTGCCTGAGATCCTGGATTGCTGAAGGAGCTGGAGTCCAAAGTGATTTCTGTAACTCATGAAAAATCCTCATCTTCTCCATCAACACAGAAAGAGAAAATACATTTCAGAGGCCATTTTTCATGGGCTTTGATTTTAACATGGGATATCATTTATGCACAAACCTTTTGCCTCACATCCTATTATACATCCTATTATACATTCATGGGTTATTATTTAAGTGGTGTGGATCCCACAAAGCTTTAAATGGTTTTTGATTCAACTTTCATAATTTTTCATTGCACAAAAGAATTCTAGTTGGCACACTATTCTGCTTTAGTCAACACCCAGACAAGCTGAATATGTAGTCATAACCACTATTATAATAAAAATTGTTCAAAATATCTGTTAAAATATTGCAACTTCCGTGAGCCTGCCAGGGCCTCAGGTCCCTTCTCATTCTCATTATCAGCTGACATTTGATGGGAACTCTGTTGAGATGGAAAAATGAAATGGCAAAAGCTTTGGCCTCATTTCAAGAGACTCCATGCTATAGCTTGCAGATTGGCATAGCTTATCTGAAAGAGTGGCTCGAGTTTGGCTTTATCAGGGGAAGATTTGCATTCTTTCCAATGAGGAGCTCAGGTCTGAACAATATTTCCATGTGCTAAACCACTGTTGGTATTTAATACTAACATTGAACAAGATCTGAAACACTCAAAGCCTAAACTCATATTTTGCTCACACAGTAACTAATTAAAGATAAAACACAGCAGTTCAGACTGAGTTCTTGAGGTTACTTCTGTGTTCATAACTACCACTAATTAGACATTAATCTGATTACTTATTTGTTTTGTACTGCCGTCTCAAAGCCACAATTTTTGATCTTCTGTGTATAGTATGCAACCCAACATAACGAGGATTGTACTTCTTCCAATGATCTTGAAGTCTGACATGTTTGTACGTAGCTTGCCACCTGATTTTGTAAAGTAGTCCTGGTTTCCATGTATGTTTTAGCCAAGATACAGCGCAATGTCATAGAAACATGGTGAAGTCCAAAGCCTGTACAGACAACATACTGGGCTAGCATGATAAAGTACACTTTGAATTCCTCACTTTTATGGTCAGGTGCTCATTAACAGGTATGCAAGCCAAGGAGCACCAGTCAGCATGAATGCTGAATGGGGTTTATAATCTCACTTTGGGTTCCACAGGTGAACACTTCACTGTGCCACTGCTGCATCCTTGTGGGTCACTCCTCATTATCTCATTATGGTGGATGGTAGTACAATAAAAATTGCTTGTTATGCCACAGAGTTTAATCTTACTTTCAACAAGCCCTGTATTATGCCAGACAGCATTATGCTGTCACTTCATAAAAGGGTTAAAAGAAAGCTTGGTTTTATTTCAGAGTTAATTTAGAAGAGAAAAGAAAAAAAAAAAAGGGGAGTGGGGATAGTAGTTTTTTTTTGGAATGTGTTTTTTTATTTTACAAAAATGAGTGAGGAAAAGCAAATGAAGCATAGTGTCAGCCTTTAAACATTGTCCAAATAATTTACTCAAAATTTACTGACAAAAACTTCTAAGTTTTCATTCATGCCATGGACAATTTTTGGTTGTCTTAATGGTTCTAACGCTCCTGCTTATAGTAGTGGGTCCAACACACAAAGCCAAAAAACTTGAAACTAAAGTCCTCATATTTAACTATTTTTGTTTGTTCTACTGTAAACTTTACAACTGCAAAATACAGAATTACTAAGCTTCTAGTTAACCTTTTTGAGTTTGTCATGAAATTGTATTGTTTTCAGCTGTCTGTCGGTTCCCGTGTCAGAATGGTGGCATCTGTGAGCGACCAAATGCCTGCTCATGTCCAGATGGCTGGATGGGTCGTCTCTGTGAAGAGCGTATGTATATCATCCCTGACAGTAATTTTAAGGATGTTGTAGGTAAGACAAGTGAATTTACTGCAGTGAACCAGGTGGGAAAATATGAGGCAAAAACATAAAAAACGTTAGGTTCTTCTGCTTGCCAAATTAGAGAGAACAGAAAGGACCAATTTATTTTTTTTTAATGGATGAATGACCATCCCCAAACCAAAATAAGCACTTTTTCAATTGACGCGATTCTGCTTTTGGGTGCTCTTTCACTAGTGTTGAAGAGCAGCCTGCTTCAGTTCTTCAAAGTCTGATACTAATAGGAATACTTAATGGTTTGGGGGAAAGAACAGGCGTTAAAGCAGAAGAAATATGAGTGTTCTGCTGGTTGCTGCATTTGTTTCTTGGCTTCCTTCATTTATCAGTCTGTGATTATGAACCTGATCAATTCATGTTCAAGTAATACATAAACATAAGTTCATTTCTTGCGCACTTTGTTTTCCTGGGAGATAATTGTTTTCACTGGGTCTTTTCTCCTGTTGTTAGCAATATGCATTCTGCCATGTCTCAATGGAGGTCGCTGTGTGGCCCCTTACCAGTGTGACTGCCCCCCAGGATGGACTGGATCACGCTGCCATATGGGTAAAACTCTTTTCATCTTCATTGTTTTCTAACTTTTTATGACTACTAGAAATACTTAGCACCATTCACTAAAGAGTCTGTAGAACTACTAAGCTTCTCACAGGAGAACCCAGGCCTGCAATAACATTCCTGGAGGATTTGCTGTCCCCAGCTGCAAACTATTTTCACAGTAGTCCCTGATGAGTCTTTAAAATTCTCAGAAAGTTTGCTCCCAGCAAGGACAGACAGCATTCACATGACTGCTCTCTGCAAAAAGCAGTGCAGAGGAGAAAGGATATCCAGAGAGAAAAAATCATAGAATCATAGAATGGTTAGGGTTGGAAAGGACCTTCAGATCATCTAGTTTCAACCCCTCCTGCCATGGGCAGGGACATCTCACACTAAACCATGCCACCCAAGGCTCTGTCCAACCTGGCCTTGAACAAGGCCAGGGATGGAGCATTCACAATTTCCCTGGGCAACCCATTCCAGTGCCTCACCACCCTCACAGTAAAGAACTTCCTCCTTACACCTAACCTGAACTTCCCCTGTCTAAGTCTGATCCCAGAGTTCAACCTAAGTTACCCCTTGTCCTGTCACTACAATCCCCGATGAAGAGTCCCTCTCTGTTCCCCTTGTAGGCCCCCTTCAGATACAGAAGGCTGCCATGAGATCTCCACACAGCCTTCTCTTCTCTAGGCTGAACAGCCCCAACTTCCTCAGCCTGTCTTCATATGGGAGGTGCTCCAGCCCCCTCATCATCCTCGTGGCCCTCCTCTGTCATATTACACAAATTTTGCAGCTATAACAACATAGGTGGTAAGGAAGATAGATGGCTTCTTCACTTTTGGAACAGTAATTCAAACCTACTTAGGCTGACTTGCTTTTCAGTAGCTAAATTAAAAATTCTAGTAAGCAGCTGCATCTGTGCCAAAGCCCATTCATTAAAGCTCATAACCACAGCTTATGAAGTTATTAAACCACTTCTCATTTTACTTACTAGCCTTGACTTTTTACCATGACAGAGCAAAGTGAAATGAGAAATATTTGAATTAACTGCCAGTCTAACTGGAATAATTATATGCATAAAGTGAGAGCTAAATGTGTTTCATTCATATGCTTCATTCCAGAGTCAGAAGTCATTTTTAACATGACAAACTTGGTACGCTTAATTGCACAGGGATGGTCCATCTCTATAGCCTCCTGCTATTTTCTGTTTGGGTTTGTCCCAGAAGATGTGGACTGCTATATTTTCACCTCCTTTCACATTCCTGTGATTACTCATTTCCATTTCCTGTAATTCCATTTTAATCAGTGTTTTCTAATTGTATATTCTTTGCAAAAATATTACCCAGCATTTGTCCTTAATGGTATCTTTAGGTCTGTTCTCTAGATATGGCATCACCTGCTTAAAAGACTCACAATTTCAGCTTTCCTGCAATATAAATGTCTGTGTTTGAAGGACCTCATTGAGTCTGTAAATCTGTTCTCTACATTGTATGGAGCTTTACCTTCAAGTCTCAAAACTGATTGGAAGGCTTGAAGGCTTGACTGTTGTTTGGTTACTTGATGTCCTTCAGTTAGGCTATTGCATAAAAGCAACCATTTTGCAGCTGGCCCAACAGGGTCCTATCAGGCAGCTGGTGTTTGTTTTCTTATTAAAATGCCCTGAACCTCTTATGTCACACCTCTTATGGCTATCCAGTGTATTTTTCAGGAACTTACTGTCATTCTCTGCTTCCTTTCCTTGTCTCTGTCTTACTCCTTGCCTGCTCTTGATCTGCAAATGGCTTCCTGACCTTTAATGTTCTCTGTTTATGCTGCCTCTTTCCACACTTTTTTACCACATCTGGTGTCTCCTCATTCTGGCTGTCATATGCCTTTCAAACAAACACACACAGTTTCTTCCCAGAAATCAGGCCTATTCTCCTGTTGCTCTTCTGACTCTTTTCTTCTGGTTCTTCCTGCTGCTTCCACTTGCATTCTTTTTTTTTTTTTTTTTTGCCTCAACTTGAAGCAAGAAGAGCAGAATTTTTAAGGCAATGTGAAATAATACATTTGCTATATTGTACAACGTACACACTGCAGCAGATAGCAAAAGCAGTAGAGGTGAAAGTAAGTTCAGTATAGATGCATTGGTAAGGCTCTCCTTTCACAGCAGACCATGCTTTACAACAGACTCAGAGATGATGTTTAATGTTACCGTTTTGAGAGTAGTCCATTCTTCACAGAATAATGCAGGTTGATTTTCAATGTCCTGTTCCTTAATCAGCTTGATGTTGGTGTGCTCATTAATGCAACTCTGTGTTTATTTGTATGCAGCTGTTTGCCAATTGCCTTGCTTAAATGGTGGGAAGTGTATACGACCAAATCGGTGTTATTGTCCCTCATCATGGACTGGACATGACTGCTCTAGGTAAGTGTTGTTGAGCACTGTCCCATAGTCAGGCTGAATCACACCCTGCTAAACTCTAAATATGAAGAATTTGCAATTAATTTTGCATATCTTGAGCATCTCTAGATTCTGTAAATTAGTAATCTTTGGATCACTCATGATTTTTGAGCCATCTGGAAAGACCTTAAAGAGCAATCTGCAAAATGATTGCCAAACTTCTAGAAAACTCAGGAAATTGCACACTTAACATGGAAGCAGACAGGCAAACCTGAAAGTTTTTGGCTTGTTTTTAATGTTATAAATTGATATGGCTTTTGTGATGTAATACAAAATGTTCTTCAGGAAATTTGAGTGGCCTACTGTGTGCGAGTGTTCATTTTGAACTGTGTGTGCCTCATCTGGATCCAGGTTCAAGGTTAGGGTGACACAACAGATGTTATAAATAATAGCTTTTGAGTGCTGTAATAATTTAAAGAGTACAACACAGTGCCTCTGAGTCAAGTCCCAGTTCAAATCACATGGCAGTGCAATTCCTGCATCAAAATACCCAAGGACCGGACTTAGATCTGGTTTGTGTATGCTCTGCTTTAGAGGGTTTTACCAGTGTGTGTGTTTTGGCCTGCTGATTCATGTCTAATAGGGCAAATAGCAGATGAGGTTTGCAAATCAGTGAGCCCCATCACCATATGAGGCAGCACTTGAAATCTCAATCGTGGCTTTGCTTTTTAAACTTGTGAAGTTTGAGTGTTTGGCTTTGAAAGCAGACTGAACAGGGCTCAGTTTTGATTTAGAAAGCAGTTTTAGTTCATGCTGCCATTACGAGCCATTTATAACCCTGAAGAGGGAAGGCAGGTGGAATGGTAATGATGTTATTGTGGTCAGGAATCAGATATGATAACAAAACATGCAGCATGAGTTCTGCTCCATGTATGGAATATTAATGAGGACCATGAAGCATATGCTAGAAAAATATTTATACTTCAGTTCACACAGGCTCCTATTGAACACATTGTTCTTTATCCTGGAGAGCTAAATAAATAATAGCCAAATATTAATATTTTTCTCTGGGATACTGATGAAGCCTGTGATGTTTTACATTTTTTCTGGGCAGATAGTAACAGACATTCCTTCCTGTCTTCCTGATACACTGTTTAATTTAAAGCTGTTTGTAATTGAAAGATGTTTGTTTGTGAAATTACGTTGTCCAAAATGAGCAGTTTTCATTTTTCAGCAGTGGTTAAATATGCCTAAGTAAAACAACTTAAATGTACTGACAGCAAACAGTACCCAGCTTTATATTGAAAGCTACACATCTGGGTTCTGATTGTATTTCCATTTAGGACCTGAAGCAGAGAAGCCTAAATCCAGTGGATTTAGCAGCCAAAAATGAAGTTTATCTCTGAGACAAATCAAAGGTCCCTTCAAGAGCTTTTTGAGGAGAAGTTTCCCACACAAAACTGGGGCTGGAGGAGGGGAGTGGACAGAAACAAGGACTGAAATCTGTTTTGTATTTTGTTAAGTCTCAGCTGCTGGTGGCTCTTTATGGGGTACAATACTCTTCTGATGACTCAAAAACAATACAGACAGACAGGAGTAAATGCCATGATAGCAAAGATTTGATGTTGCAGGTTAATTAGGTGTGATTTAGAAGGTGAAGCTGAAAGGGACAAAGCTTTTACCAGCATCCAGAACAAGATTAGCTCCAAACGACTCTGATGAGTTGTGAGTTACATTAAATGCCAGATACCTCTATTCCCCACACCCACATTCTTCCCCTCTCAGTATGCCATTTTAAGCTGTGGCCCTCTAATCTCTGGTATACTTTCACACACCATCCTCTTATGCCTCACTGTTGATCTTGTTTGATATGTTCAATACAACGCTGATTTTATTTTGCTTGTTTTTCTGATGCAGGAAACGGAAGGCTGGCTTCTATCCCTTTTAACATTGGAGCAGCAGTTCTACATTCAGATACCTTTCTTCATCTTAGGCATAAGTGCTTGGAATCTAATGCATTGTAAATCAAATCCATTGCTTCCCTCCCCCCCAGCTCCTTTGTTTTGTATTTTGTGATACATTTTTACTGTACCTTTCCATTTTTAAAGAAATTCCTCTCTATTTTTCATTTACAAAAGTATTATCAAACATATGCTGCTACACACACACCATACATACATACACATAGAAATGTAAAGATTCTTACTGACCACTGAGGAAGTAGTTGTGTAAAGTGAAGTCCCTCCCATTTCTTACGTACAGTAAGCTAATTAAACCACACTATACTGCCAACCGCGATTAAACAGAATGTGGCAATTCTGCTTACCATCTGCGAAAGCATACTGCTGTCCAGCAACTCAACAGTAAAGAATAGTTACGCAAAACTAATCAAGCCACTAAATTTTGCATTGGGCCTGTTAATGAACTCATGTTGGTGTAAATTAGAAGCACATGTGATAAAGCCCATGTTGTAACCACATTTTCTAGTGGGCATATGAAGAAGATTCTGTAATATATATTATGTGACATTAACATCATTGGAGAGTGACTTAATGGCATCAGCATTAATTTTACTGAAGATTTTATTAGTAAAATGATAAATAATACATAAAGACATGAGGGAACACCATGTCATTCAGAGAAATCTGAGGATTCAGAGAATTCTGAGGATAAAACACACTTGAATGCCATCATTAAGTCATGCTCTAATGAATTGAGATGCTAAGATTTACCTGTGGTTAAGCAGGGCAGTGAAATTGCAAGGTGGAAATCACAGTTTTTGAAGTCAGATGTTTGGTAATTATTGTCAGTAGGCAAAAAGTCTGATATGTAAAAGATGTTAGAGTGAGAACCTGCAAGTCATTGATCAGAAGCTCCATTTTTCCCAGTAATAATAAAAAATGTGACTTGCAGTCAGCGCTAGGAAAGAGGAAGGAGAAATAAATCTTACCTTCTGTAACATTCCTGCTTAGTTACCCTCCAGATTAAAAGTGTGTACAACCTACCCCACCCCTCTCCCTTCATAGATTTACCTTCCTTTTATGAATGCATGAACATGGACCCAGAAAAGTGGTGTCACACCAAAATTAGCTCACAGTTACAATTACAGGGCACAAGTAAATACTGACACATAACCGATGGCTGTTAGCCCAAGACCAGACAACAGGAAAGAAAGAAACAAGCAAAATAGTGAGCCAGTAAGAGCTTTCAGCCAACTAAAAGAAAAACAGATAGGTAAAGGAGTCATTAGGGGATCAGATTAAATGTGAATGTAGATTCCTTCCCAGTGGGAGCTGCAACCAGCTGAAGAGTTGTCGTTTCAGCTCTCACAACCTTCTTTTTCTAATGGATTCTGCTAGCACATAGCAACAGTCTTCTGTCTCCTAGCACCACAGCCATCGATATTTGCAGCTTTCACTGAAGTTAGTGTTCAGTCAATAATGTCTGCATTTCAACCCATAGTCACCACCATTTGTAGGCACTTTACCCTTGACCTCCTTACTGCCTTAACAATATATGTATGGAAGCTGCAGTGAGCAACACAGGACTTCTCGAGGCAAAGAGTGCATGGGTGAGAAAAGCAGATCTTTATTTATATAAACAATGTCACTCTCATGTTGTGGTCTTTTTTCCAATGTTCTTCTCTGGTGTGTGCCCTGACTCTGCACTGGTGATCTCCAGAGCAGTACAGCGATGAGAACAGTGCTTAAAGCTGGCAGAACATTGCTGGAGATTTTAGGACTGTGAGATGGCTTTTTGCACTCCAGCTTCACACTAGTGACTAGTACATGGAGTCCCAGGATCAACCCAGTCAACACATTTCGTCAGGCGATGTGGTGGTAGGACAGAGTAGCTGAAACTAGAGGCTGTTATATTAGTGCTGTTGATGATGTTTTGATACTTGCTGGAATACTTTCCCCTCCCTACCCAGTACTGTATTGTCATTTATGTCACAGCTTGTGTGTTTTAAACAACTTCTGTGTGATGCACTTTACACTGTAAATAAAGATGCACCCTGTTTAGTACCCATATAGAGGCAACATTGCACTCTTTCCTCAATGCCTCGCAACAAAAATGCTGGCCTACCCTTTAGGGCCTGCTGGCAAAGCCCAAGTAAAGGGAAGCGGAATTCCACTCAAGGGAAAAAGCAAAATAATTGCCAGTAATCCTTAAAGGATGTGCTGGATTAGTCCAGGTTTGCTCTTCAGACAAAAATGCAGTTAGCACCTATTTTTTCAAATCCTTTCTGCTGCTACAGCATATTTTGAAACCTGTAAGGACCAAATGTACCACTAACGTAGTCAGATGAGTTAAAACCTGATTACTTGCTATTTACACCAGATTGGAGATACAGTTTGTTTTCTTCTGCACCAGTGCTGGAAATCTTAAATCTATGGAGACACCCATATTCAAAGACAGCTGAGGATAAAAATGTTCTATAGCAGAAAGATAACTTTGTAACTCCCAACACCACTCCTCCAAACAAGGAGCAGATGTTGTTACCATAAAAGTCAGTCAGAGAAACTCTCTCAGTCTTGGGTTGCAGTTTTATAAAGCAGGCATTCTTTATTGCAGCACTGGGCGCACACGTGAATCATTTTGCACCCATTACTTGCCAGCAGCAGCTATGCATTTAGCACACTCATGTGTATTTACAGCTTTTCCAGGAAATTATTTACATATTTATTGTATTTCCAGGAACTAATTATAACATCTGCATTCTAATTACACACATGCTTTCTTGCTGAGTGGGGGTCTCTGGTGGTCATCAGTAGTCTTCCACACTGTTTACTGCATGACCTCAGTGCTTGCACATCCTCACAAGGTCCTAGTGCTGAATTAGAAGTGGTATGTCCTTGCTTCTGTTCTGTTCCAGTCTCGCTCCATGTTCAGCGCCACCCTGCTATCTTGAAGGCTGGCATCCTCGGTCTTATTTACTGTCTCCTTAGTTGTTTTCAGTCCCACAATGTTCCTTCCCCTGTCAGCCAAACGTTCCTTTCTCTCTGCGTATTAGGACATTAGAACAGTTTGCTGTAATTACTCTGTTAGTTTAATGCCACACACACTGTTGTTAGTTTAAACCTATGAATTAAGCCTACAATATGGAGTAGCAGTCAAAAGATGGAGGGTGTGGGGTTTTTGAAGGTAATGTTAGCAAGACTTTCAATGTTTTGATATATAGGTGTAGGTGGAGACTTAAGTGTAAGAAGTAGTCAGTGTCTCAAAATGTTCCCCTCAGCCACTAGCCCAGAAGGTGGTGTGGGATTACAGACGGTGCAGTTCATGAAGCACTGAAGTCTGATGTCCATTTGGTAGAAAAGAAGCAAATCAACATCTCAAATTCAGAGTTTTCCAAATACCGCTAATAACCCTGAGTGGGAGCAGCTGGGCTGCCTCTGCTCATGGGCTTGGATCTTATACATGCTGTAGAATTGCAGAGCAGAGCCTTGTTTAAGAGTGGCAAGAATGGGACTCTTTCCCTGGTCCTGTCCTCTTTGCTGTGAATACTGAACTAGGTGAAATGCTGAAGGGAGTCTGCTGGCACCTACGTCTCTCTGCTCTTCGATGTACAGTCAGAAGGCTACGAGTGTCTGTCGGCTCTGAACTCAGGGTGCACTGGATAGGGCTAGTGCGTGCCAGCGGTTGTTCCCTTTTCACCTTGAGGATAGTTTGAGCTGCGATCTCTTGCGTCTCTGTGCGGGAATGGGTTCTGCATCTCAGACTTGTCTTGGAGCAGTTTGGATCCTTACGGCGAAAAGATTCCTGCTGCTTTTACTGCACTGCAGATGCTTTTCTGGGAGAACATACCCTGACCATGCATTTCCAGCAGCAAGAGACAGGCATTGCAGTACCCAGAAGCAGGCCAGGTGGAATAAGCACCACTATTATTGATCTACTTCTTTAAGGTTATTTCCACTCATGCCCATGAAACAGAGCACTTCTTCACCTATCCATCCCATTTACAACAAGCTCCTCTGGCAGGATAAGAGCTGTATTTCCATTACCCTTGCTTTCCAGGCTGACATGTTGCCTGCCAATATCAAGGTCTGCATGCTTGCCGCCTCTCCCAGCTGAGCTCTATAAAAACTGATACTCTTCACAAGCTGATTAACATGGCTCTTTGGTGCAGGCTGGTCCATCCTGCCAGATGTTGCTCATGTGGACAGACCAGCATGACCACTTTGTGCTACAAGAAGCACCATGCTTCTTTTAGCCTCATGGATAGAACACTAAGTTTCTGCTAGCCAGTGGCAGTGGCAGGCTGTGTCACCACAAGAAAGTCACTTCAATTCTTCCCATTTCCAGGACCAGGTGAGCCTTCCCTTCTCCACCAAAGTGCTGCAGATTAAAGCAGACAGATTTAAGCATAATTATCATCATCATTAATGGTAGCCCTTCTGTAGATGTCATCCATGCACCTCATTGGTCTGGGACCAACCCAGTGGACTGGCACTAACCTTAACCTTCCCAGTCTGTCTTTGCTGAATGTAAATCTTCCTCCTTGAGATTGTCATAGAATCATATAATAAAATCATAGAATCATAGAATGGTTTGGGTTGGAAGAGACTTTAGTGATCATCCAGTTCCAACCCCTCTACCACAGGCAGGGACACCTTCCATTAGACCAGGTTGCTCAAAGCCCCACCCAGCCTGGCCTTCAACACATCCACAACGTCTCTGGACAACCCGTTCTGGAGATGAAGACTTCCCTCTATTTCCAGAACTTTGAGGCTATGACAGTGTCAGCCAGTCCAGACCTGCATACATAGCATAGGCCAGAAAAGGAGGGCGCTGTGGAAAGATGGCACCTGTAATGCTCCCAACCTGCACCACCTGGGAGCATGGTGAGGACTGATGCTGCACCTCTGCCCAGCCCTCTTCTTGATGACTATTTTGCTGTACGTTATCCCAGCAGCCTCAGGAAATCTGTCCATGTAGAACCAGGTGGCAAAGAACAATCAGTCACTGCAGCCACTACTCCCTGCAAACATATCCAGGGCTTTCCTGGTTCTTAGTCATGCCTTCCCCTCTTACCTGTTTCCTCAGCACAGTCCGTTTATTTTGCTTTGTTTTCAATATGCTGGTTGCAGTACTTCCATCACTATTGGAAGAGGAATGTCATGATTTTTGCATCTAACTCAGAGGTGACCAGAATTCACTGATGTGGAACCAGCAGCCTTAATAGCTGTGGGCAGGCATAGTTATGATGCTATGCAACTGCAGGTGCAGGCAGGGCATGCAGCAGAAGCCCTGCAAAACTGAGCAGTCCTCCAGCTGCTCTTGCCTTGCCTTGCCATCCCTTCATCTTGTGTTCCCCAGCCATGCCTCTCATTTACAGCTACAAGTTATGCTTGTGGCTGCTCAGTGTGAAAGCTGGCCCTTGCATTTGACAGACAGACCCCTGAAGCATGAACAGAGGCATACCCAGGTCGGTTTGCAGTAGGTGGGGTGAAGATGCTGCGCCCTTCTTCTGCTCAGCAGCTGCCTGGGATCTCCATTTTGCCTGACACCCGCTCCACTGGTGTGGTTCACAAGGGATCTGTGCATCTGTTCTTGCGCAGCTCTGAGCATGGGGCTTTTGCTTGACAGAAGGGCCCATAAGCAAGGTCCTCAGCTGGTGCAAGTGGGCATAGGAGCCCAGTGATGTTCAGAGACCAGACCTGTCTCACTTGGCACAGGGCATTTGGGAATTCTGATAAGGGATGCACCCTGCAAATGCCCCTTTTCCATGCTGAAAAAAAGGGATGGCAAGTTTGGAGGCTGTGTGGTATGACAGGAATGGAAACCTCAAAAAATACGCAGTTCAGAAAGCACTTAAGTGCATGGTCCTGTCATGCAGCCATTAAGGGTACTTAGCTACTATGCAGTTAGAAACAAGCTTATGCATTTTTCTCGACTGTAGCCTTAGTCATTAGAGGATTATAATGAATATGAAAAGCTGTGTCTGCCCTGCAGACACTGGTGAGATGGCTGCGAAGTGCCTGGCACTGAATTTTTGCCACCATCTGAATGCAGGGGGTTGACAAAATAGGTGGCTTCCCACTCAGGCATTGCTAGGCCAGATGTCTGGTTTGATTTTATTAAAATAGCTTGGTTAATGATCTGGGGTAAGGGATAAACAGCTCATTAATTAATCCTGCTGCTAATAAGCAAGGAGGTGCTGTAAACACCAGTGGGGATAAATTACATAAAGGAAGGATAATCATATTAAGGGGAAATGATGTGAAATTAAAGTTAGAAATGACAAGCAGTGCTTCCTGAAAGAAAAACCCCGAAACAAGCACGCCCCTGGAGAGGGAGGGAGGGATGGCTGTGTGCTGGTGTCCTGGTTATTCCCACCAACACCGGGTGAGGGTTTCCTGCTTGGGAAGAAGCAGCACTGGCAAAGAAAGGAGAGCAAAACAAAAACCAGTCTGCAGCACAGCGGCAGTGCAGCAACACAGCCTGTGTGATTTTTGGTTCATCTCTGTTTTGGTGCCAGCCAAGGTTATGGTTTCTGCACAGCAGCAATGAGATAATGCTGCCATTCCTGTGTGTGCTGGCATGTGAAGTAAGTGACTTCTGCAGCTGGTGTCCACATGGGAGGATGAGAGACATCTCACAGGCTGGAGGCAGGGGCTCTGAAGCAGCAAATAAATAAGACAAGATAAATACAGCCAGGCATAGTAAGCAGACCCTGGTTGTGCCACCAAGGGCAGCACTGCACAGCACAATTGAGAAAGCCACCTCCTGCTGGGATCTTGGCTCTAGCATCTCCCTCCTGCTCAGTGTCATTTTGCAACCTAAATGCTCTCCAAATATGGGGTGCTCCTGATTTCATCCCTGGCTGGACCACGTAAGCCAGACATAAGTGACTGCCATGTATAAGTATCATGTCTGAGGGCACTCCAAAGAGGAGTTGCTGGGTGTGGCTCTGGTGATATAGACAAAAAGCAGGACTCAAGGTAAGCAGAGCTGATATCCCATTGAACCATAAAGCACATGGGCTTTCCAGGATACCTGTGGGCTGGGCGCCAGCTGAGAAAACCCTGGACTTGACCTGTGCAGCTAGTGTAAAACTAGGCATGATGCAGCATGATAAACACATGGTAGAGTTCAGACAGCTTACTCCACAACCGGTTTCTTACATTTCTGCTTTCAAGAAGCTACTGGTTTTATCTGATTCTTTCGGGATATTCATGAAAAGATACAAAAGAAGTGAAGACTGCAGTGAGTGCATGACAGGCTACACCAACACTTTGGAAACCATCAAACTCTTAAGCACCAAGAGTTAGGAGAAGGAGCCATGTCCCTCCACATTCACGTCCAAGGAAATCTATCAGTGTGCCTTAGGTCAATAGACATAAAAGCTGAGTGGCAAAAGTGAATCATAGAAAAGTTTAGGTTGGAAAAGACCTTTGGGATTGTGCCCAAGAGTTAACCATTCAACGATGTCCATAGGTGCCACATCTCTGCATCACCTCCAGGGACGGCAATTCCACCACTTCCCTGGGCAGTCTGTTCCAATGCCTGATCACCCTCTTGGTGAAGAAATTCTTCCTAATATCCAACCTAAATCTCCCCTAGCGTAGCTTGAGGACATTTCCTCTTGTCCTACCGCTTGCTACTTGGGAGAAGAGACCAACCCCACATCACTACAACTTCCTTTCATGTAGCTGTACAGTGATAAGGTGCCCCTGAGCCTTCTCCTCTCCAGACTAACTTCCCTCAGCCACTTCCCATCATACTTGTGCTCCAGACCTTTCACCAGCTTCTTCGTTGTCCTTCTCTGGACCTGCTCCAGCGCCTCAATGTCTCTCTTGTAGTGAGGGGCCCAGAACTGAACACAGGATTCAAGGTGCGGCCTCACCAGCGCAGTACAGGTGATGATCACTGCCCTGGCCCTGCTGGCCACACTGTTGCTGATACAGGCCAGGATGCTGTTGGCCTTCCTGGCTACCTGGGCACAAGCTGGCTCATGTTCAGCTCCATCAATCAGCACCCCCAGGTCCTTTTCCATGAGCAGCTTTCCAGCCATTCTTCCCAAGCCTGGAGCATTGCATGGAGTTGTGAGCCAAGTGCAGGACCTGATAATTTGCCTTGTTGAACCTCATACCATTGGCTACAGCTTATCAATCCAGCCTGTCCAGATCCCTCTGCAGATCTTCGCTATCCTTCAGCAGATCCGCACTCCCAGCCAACTTGGTTTTGTCTGCAAATTTACTGAGGGTGCACTTGGCCCCTTAATGCAGATCACTGATAAAGATGTTAAATAGAACTGTTCCCAGTTCTGAGCCCTGGGGATCATCACTTGTGACTGACCACCAACTGCATTTAACTCCATTTGCCACCACTCTCTGGGCTCTGCCCTCCAGCCAGCTTTTAACCCAATGAACAGTGCACCCATCCAAGCCGGGAGCAGCCAGTTTCTCCAGGTGAATGCTGCGGGAAATGGTGTTAAGGCTTTACCAAAATCTATACTGGCAGCATCCACAGCCTGTCCCTCACCCACTAAGCAGGTCACCCTGTCAAGGAAGGAGATCAGGTTAGTCAAGCAGGACCTGCTTTTCATAAACCCATTGATCGGGCCTGATCATCTGGTTGTCCTGTATATGACATATGATGGCACTCAAGACGATCTGCTCTATGACCTTCCCCAGCACTGAGGTCAGGCTGATAAGTCTGTAGTTCCCTGGATCCTCCTTTCTGCCCTTCTCGTAGATGGGTGTCATATTTGATAACCTCCAGTCAACTGGGACCTCTCTGGTCACCCAGGACTACTGGTAAATGACAGAGAGTGGCTCAGTGAGCACTTTCACCAGCTTCCTCAGCATCCTTGTGTAGATCCCACCCAGCCCCATAAACTGGTGTGTGTCTCAGTGATGTAGCAGGTCACTGACCATTTCCCCTGGAGTTATGGGGGCTTCACACTGTGAGACAGGCTCTCTGTCCCTGTCTTCTAGGTCAGGGGGGGTACCCTGAGAAAAGCTGGTCTAACTACTGAAGACTGGGGCAAAGAAGGCATTAAGTACCTCAGCCTTTTCATCGCCCCTTGTTGCTATGTTTCTCTCCATATCCAATAAAGAATGGAGATTCCCTTAGCCCTCCTTTTCATGGAATCATAGAATAGTTAGGGTTGGAAAGGACCTTAAGATCATCTAGTTCCAACCCCCCTGCCATGGGCAGGGACACCTCACACTTTTGTTGCTAATGTATTTATAGAAACATTTTTATTGTTTTTTTACAGCAGTAGCCAGATTAAGTTCTAGTTGGGCTTTGGCTCTTCTAGTTTTCTCTTTGTATAATTTCATAACATTCCTGTAGTCCTTCTGAGTTTCCTGCCCCTTCCTCCAAATAAACTCTCACTTTTAGCTCAATTCCAGCTGAAGCTCTGCTCAGATGCAGGTGAAGGTGCAAGTTTGCACAAAAGCTCTCCTTCGCTGGTGCCAGACTCAGGCTCCCAATCCAACATATAATGGCTCAGGACCCTGTCGCCTTGGAGATATGGTTGGGTGCATTGTCTTCCTCAGCCTGTGCTCACCACTGGTGGGTGCCTTTGGACCCAAAAGCAGCTTCAGATCTCCCAGGCACAATCCTGTTGGTGGGAGGTTCAGTCGAGCCCTGCCCATGCTGGCACAGTGGGGCAGGCAGGTATCTTCAAGGGCCACAAAGCACTGAGTCAGACTCACAGTGGCTGGTGCCCTGCAGCCTTGCCCTGCTCTGCCCCACACTCAGATCCTTCCAGGGGCAGTGCTGCTCCGCACAGCAGCCATGTGGAGAAGCAATGCACAGAGTGCTGTCTCGGCTGCCTTATAGCACCTGTGTAAGCAGTGCTGTATCCTGCATGGCATCCTGTTGTCCCATACTGAGATTATAGAACTCCTTACCTGCCATCACTCACAGGCAGAGCTTGCTGCTGGGGCAGCAGCCCAGGCTTTTACATAGGGGTGACAGGAGCTCTGGCTCCTCTGCCTTCTCTGCCTGGATATGGTGGGTAGATGGGATAGATGCTGCTGCTGCTCTCTGTTCCTGCCCACACTGACGTGCTGCTGCAGCCAGGTCTGGCACTCTTCTGCTACCAACAGCACACATGGATGTCACTCGCTGCGATGCCAGGCTGCTGCCTCAAGCATTACACATCACATCCTCTTCAGTTTCAGCTGGGCCTGTTTGCAGACCATGGCCACCTGTGATTAATTTGCATAGCAATGCTTGTAGGTATAGATGTCATCTACAGTGATGGGAAAAAGAATGCATAGGCACCAAGTAATCTGCCTGTGTGCTGGAGATGGAGACATACAGTCTCGACTAGAGCTGGGATTTGTTAGCTCCTCTCCCAGGCTGTCCTGCTGCCAGCCCACGACAGCAAGCAGAGCTTGCTCTCAGTGGCTGCTGGGGCTCTCAGAGGTCTTATAGGGTGTCTCCTTATGCAGGAGAAAAGACCAACATATCACCACTACCAGAGTACCCTGTGCCTCAAAGGCAGGCAGGGGAGTATGCAAGAAACCCTGAGACAGCCACATGGCTGATCACATAGGGGATCACCAGGACCATTTAAGCAGCAAATAGATGAAAGCAGGAAAAAGTAAGAAACATCTGCAATGGGTAAAAAGCCTGAGCCTTGGGCCGCAGTGGGTTTGGGCTGTCAGGCTCACTGCTCCCTTCTCGGAAGTGTGTGCAGAGCCTCCGCTGATGCAGCTTTGCACACTGGCAGCCAGGGCAGGCTATCGCCTGCCCGATCTTTAAAGAGGTGCTAGGAAATGACAGGATCTCAGGTTCCCTCCTGCCCATTAGTCACTGTATGAGCAGCGCTGCTCTCCACATCAGCTCAGAAGACTGATGCAACCAGGTGGGAACCACTGCAACTGCACCTCCGCTGCTGAAAAAGACACCCATTAGAATACAGCAACAACAAACAAAATCAAAGGGAGGCAGCTGCGTCAGAAGTTTGTCCGTGATGTTCAGGCTTGCCTGGGAAGATCCAGGTCAGATGTGCCGCATTCTCTCCTGCCGGGAGGAGGCACCAGGGCAGCAGCCACCCTAGCCCCACCTGCCTGCCCTGGGACAGGAGCAGTGGCAGCTGCTAGACAGGGCTTTTAGCCCTGCTGTCATTTCCTATAGCCACATATCTGTCTAGGGACACAGTAGCCTGAGTTTTGCCTGCTGCAGCAGCCTTTTATCACCGTGTTCCAGTATTTGAAGGACCATTAAGGTACCTTAACACCATGTTCCATTTAAAGCACCTTATCGCCCTGTTCCACTATTACAGGATGGCTATGAAGAACATGACTTTGTTTTTACAAGAAGCCACATGGAAAAGATGAGGGGAAATGAACACAAGTTACTCCTGGGGATTCTGACTGGATATGAAAGGTGGTTTTGACAATGAGAACAATCAGTCATTGGAATGATCTCCCCAGGAAAGTGGTGGATTCCCAAACAGTGGATGCTTTAAAGATTTGGCATGCTGGGCCACCTAGTCTAGGTCGTGCTTTGCTTCCAAAGGTTGGACCAGATGATTCCTGGGGTCCCTCTCCTGAAAGTGGTGCAGGCACTGAGGCACCATGTGCTGATGGACTCCCCAGGGAGCTGCTCAACAGCAGTTACATCAGATTGCATCAGCCCTGATATGTGAGCATACTGCTTGCAGGTTTGGGGTGGGTACCAGCAAAGGAGCATCCCAAGGGCAGATGCTAAAACACCATCTGCCTACAGACCCAGCAGCTGACCCTAGAGAAGCCAAAGAGGGACAACAGGTCTGGGCTGGGGGCTCCTGGGCCAAAAGGGGACCCTGAGAAGCTTTGCTGCTTGTGAACAAGAGTCTTTTGAGGGTCCTTTTTTGAGGGATTTTTGTTCTGGCCTTGTTGAAAACGGTCTCATATTTAGTTGCTGTTAATTTCCTGTATCAGGCTATCCTCAATGCTCTTCCTTCAAAGCAAAAGGAAGGAGTGCTTTTACCGTATGTGCAAAGCAAGTGCACTCTGCTCCAGCTTGGCCTAAAGACTCAGGTGAAGATGTGTCCGTTTTCCTGCCAACCCTGTGATGCTTTGGACAGCATTTGATGTGGTCTGACTGATAAGCCCAAATAAAACGCTCCTGTGAGCTGGTCACATTCCTGGATTCTGCCTTCAGTCTCACAGTAGGGCAGTGACCCTCCTGGGAGACCAGAACTGCTGTGCATGCTCTGCCCTCTCTGCAGTATCCCCTTCCTTCAGTCAGCCCATGCCAGAGCTGGACTGCCCTTGCAGCCGAGGAGGGGATGCCCAAGTCATCGTTTGGCTTTCTCTGCGCTGTGTGTAGCCACAGATGTACATTTCTCCTCATCTTTGTAGTATCTCATACAGCTTTTTGTCTTTTCTTTCTGCTTTTCCTTTTCTTTTCCTGCAGGACCCAGCAGCCACGTTCAGGCAGAGTTTTTTCATGCGTGGTATCAGTGCTTTGCCTCCCCACTAAATGCTTCAATAGCTGCTGTTCAAGGCAGTAATGCAGTCCAGCAGGCTGGATCTGGGTTCACAAGGGCCCTGGCAGCGCCACAGTGGGCTCATTGGATGGGTCTGGTCAATCCCCCTGTCCCCCATCTGTTTTCATGCAGACCTTGGACACAAGCTGCCTTTGCCAGGCAGGCATGGACAGACCCACACCACAGTGTGGGCCGCTTGGGGACTTGACTGGGATAAAAGCCTTTCCTGTGCTGGCAGCAGGGCCCAGCTGAAGGCAAAAGCCCAACTCATGCTTCTGGTCTGCATCTCCATCCCCCCCCCCCCCCCCCTCGCTCCCCGCCTGGCTGCCCCCCTC
>WYDI02003500.1:21475-55375 GCA_009867235.2 Psittacus erithacus
ACTGCCTGCAGTGCTAGCCTCCCTCCACAGCTGCCATTCCCGGAGCATGAGGGCCCTGGTCTGGACATGCCTCCTGTCCTCAACAGCAGCAGCAAACACACTTTTACATTTTCTACTACTTTTTCTGCAGCATCCAGGAGCCTTTTATACCTAAAAGCCTCGGTGCCTTCGCATGGCACAGAGGGAAGAGCTCCCCAATCCCACATCTCCCCAGAGCACTAGTGTCTGCAGGAAAGAGGATGGCAGGGTTCCCATGCTTTCCAAAATAATGTATGTTTGCTACATTCCTCCTCTTATCACATCTGCTTATGGTCCCCCAGGATGTTTTGTTCCTGTTTGTCTCCATTTTAAGTACACAGAAACAAAGTGAGGGGAAAGGATGGAGGAGAGACAGGAGGCAGAGAGAAGAGAAACATCTCTGCTCTTCTGCTCCCAGTGCTTACATACAAGTCCAGTCTCCAAAGCCAGTTCGTCAGAGGTGGACGGTTTCAGGGCCACCCTGCACCAAAGAACTCCCAGAGCTTACATGGAAGTCCAGTCTCCAAAGCCACTTCTTCAGCGTCAGATGGTTTCAAGGCCACGCTGTACCCAAGAACTCAACATCCACCAGCATTCCTGTGGTTTTGCTTTTCATGTCTGAGCACCCCCAACACTCACCCTCATCCCCCCAGTATCCCATCCCAGACCACCTCTGCGCTACCTCCAGCCAGCATGTAAGGGCGGGATGAGATACCATTTTCTCATGTTCTGTGAAGATAAGGGCGGGTTTTATCTCTTTCCTTTTCTGCTCTGTGTGCCCGGGAGCAGCTTGTCAGCCATCACAAGGGAAAGATGTTTTCCAGACATGCTGCAGGAATGCAAAGGAATTGTTTGTGCAAATAAGCGTTTGGCGCCTGTCCCTTTCCAGAGTAACTCTATTAACCAAACCAGTGTTCCAGTTTGCTGGGATCACTTGCAGTCCTGCTCCTGTGCTCCAGGGCAGTGCCTCCCAGCTCAACGTCATTCACACAGGGGAGAAGCACATGCCACATCCACCATCCAGGTCAATAACACAAACACAAAGTGGGACCAGGCTGACCAAAAAAAAACCCCAACTCTCCTCAGACTTGCTTGAAGTATCTCTGCGATGTGGCCGCAAACCATTGGCACTAGATACAATTATCCCACAAAGCCTGCACCCACCTTCTAATGATCTCATTTACACCGTGCTGCAGGAAACCTCACAGGAGAAGGTGTAAAAGTCCTCAGCAGTGCCAAGAAGTGTGCCAAGACACTCCTGCTCCTGAGTGGCAGCATCACCTCTGTCCTTCTTACAGGATAAAACCAGGCTGGTGTGGTGCAGCCTGTCGTGATTGCTGTGCCTGTGCCACAACACACTTTCTGAGTCTTCTTGCCGCTTAACACCTAAATCAGAAATGCAGCCTGCACCTCAAAATGAATACTGATGAGAATACAGCATTAACCAGTTTGGTCCTTCCAGTGCCAACAGTTGCTGCCTTGTTTTCCACTTTGAGTCTCACAGAAGGCTACCACTATATTGACTGGGACTGCCAGTGGATCTGCTTGGGCTGTGGTATTGAAACTATGCATGTATTAAACATGAAAAAAGACAGAAAAGAAGCAGGAAGAGCCTCTACTCTTCTTATAAATGGCTTTCTCTATGGAAAGTATGCTTTTAATAAGTAGCCACAAACCAGCTTTTCCTTGGCATGCATATGAACCCCAAAATAGCACAGAAAGCATAAATTTAAGTTTCACATTTTGAGCTTTCAATGAAGCAGGACAGGATGTGAAAGCCAGGCTCAGCGCATGGCCCTTCGAACATGAGATAGTATCAGAGTACAAGAGGGGAATGGGTAAGATGTATGCAAAATGGCCTTTTTAGCAGGTCAGAACCAGGGTAACATTCAGCAAACTCCTCCTTAGCCAGAGCATAAGGAAAGGTTGATACACCTTTCACAGTTTTGGCCCGTTGTACTGGGTTTGCATTGCAAGGTTGCGGTAGGGCGGGAAGCAGAGGCGTAAAATACAGAGATTCACAGGTTCACAGAACCTGTTTTCCTCATACAGAGGCACTGCGTTGTTATTCTGCCCCTGTACATGGAGGGTAAGGTGACCCAGGTTTACAACGAATTAGTCATTGAAGGATAAAGACATGTCGCTACAGTAGCTGGTAAAATGAAGTGATGGTGTAACTGTAGGTGATGGTGACCTTTCTCCTGAGACATCAAGTATCTTTGGCGCTAGCACAAAGTGAGATCTCAACAACAGGACAGGAAAAGTCTTGCCTTTTTTAATTTTTTTGTTAACAGAACAGCAAGAACTACAGGTGAATACAGATGACAGCAGGGAGATGAGATACATTCACCATCTTGGGTTTAACTTGGAGAGTTTCTACTAATTAAAATGGAAGGATGTTGAAAAGCATCCCAAACATTGAGTTTCACCTTTTTGTTCAGTTGCGTGCCCTGATTGCCCAATGCCCAGTTTGCTTACCTGTACAATGCTCTGGTTTTGTGGCTGTGCCATGAAAGGAGATTATTTTGCTTGCTTATTTTTATACTGTGTGGCACTTCCTCTTCACCTCGCACAGGTGGGCTGGCCCTGCCTTCCCCCAAGTATCTCAGCAAGATATCTTAAACATAAAACGCCAAGGAGGGTATTGAATTTCTACCAAAAGGATCCAAAGGAGCTGGGCATCCTCACTCACTCGCCACCAATGGGGCCAGTGCTACAGAGAGCTCTGATATTGCCACCCATCCCTGCTGCATCACTGTTTCCCTCATGAAAGTAGATGGGATCAGCTGCGAAGAAAAACCCTGTCATCACTCTCCTGATGCATATGGCACAGAAGTTGTCCTGAAGGCAATGAAAAGTGCAGCCCTTTGCTGGCATCATCTGCCTTTGGCAGATGCAAAAACAGCAAGTGGAGTTTAAAAAGAAGAAAGCAGCAGACTTGAGGTGTTACCAGCTGCTGAAATGCTGCTCCCAAGCAAGGGAGTACTTACCTGCCAAAACCTCATGCAGAAGAGCTCCTGCAGAAGAGAGAGCTGCTCTTCACAGGGCAGGGCAGCTGTTTCTTTCCTAAAGTTAGGCCATGGTTTGAGCTGCACCTTCAGGCTGACTTCATCTGCCCTGTCACAGGCAGTGGGAGCATGGATGCAAGCAGAATATCATGCAGCCACCTCCAGCAGCACAAGGCTTAGGGCCTCCATTTTTGCAGCCAAAGTCACAGGGGCTCAGCTTCTCCAACTGCCAGATGCACTCCTTCTTAGCCTTTGCTAATGTCTCTTGTTTTCTTGCTTTTTGTTGTGGTTGTTCTTTTTTCTGATGTTTTTATATCTCTGCTTACAGTGCTTTCAAGTCTCTCCTGTGGAATGAGTTTCAGCTGGGTGGTTGCTGCCCACAGACCCAGGCAGGCCATTCTATATCAGACCCCATGTCTGTTAGATCTTGAAGGCTTGAGGCTATAAATTAGCTTTCACCTAAAACCTTTGGTACTGCAGCCTCGTGGTGGGGGGAGACCAGGCCAGGCTGCAGCCATTAGATGTCTGCAGCCGGTAAACTCCTCTCATCCTACGCTTGGAGGAGTTCAATTGGGCTGATTTTCATCTCCCTGTGCACCACAGCAACAGGGAAAGGTCTCTGTGTGTGATCCTCTGAGAAGCTGACTTGGCTGTGCCAGGAGTCCAGCTTTTTTCAGGATGACAGCTGAAGTGGCAATAACTAATCCAGCTGAGTGATGAAAGGATTGCTCCCACAGCTGCCCTCGAGTGCAACAGCAGCTCCGAAGAACTGCAGAAACACACAGAAATACCTGCAACTGCAAGGCTGGTCCTGACCTCCACCCATTGTCCCAGCACCAGCATGGCCCCATCCTGACCTGCTGAGGCATCATTGCACATGCCTGTCTGTAACCATCCCTAGCCAACACTGGCCAAAAGGCCTCGAGGTACCCAGGCCACTGGTCTGGCTCAGCATGGCCGTTCCTGCGCTACTGCCTCGGACGAAGGATTGCTGTGGATGTAAAATCACTCTTACAGCTCCCTTTAAAACCTTCCCATTTTTCAGCATCTTTCTAGGAGCTCCTGAAGATGGAAATTACCTACCAAAGATAATCTTGTGCCCGCTCCCTGTTCACCTTTAGTATTCCTGTATCTACCACCTCTAGTGCACAATGGCATGGCAAATACCTGTTTCTTACACAAAAAAAATCAAGGAGCCAAGTATAAAACAAATATTGGCTGAGTGCATTCTGAACCAGAGTTAGCAATTTTCCATCCTTTAGCTATTTTCCCCTTACAAGCCCCCCATCACCGTATGACTCTGCATTTAAGGAGTCTTTCTCATTGTCCATATCCTGTTTCCCAGAGATTTTGTTCATGTATTCAGCAGCCTCAAGCAGGCTTTCTCCTAACTCCAGCCCTGCACTCATTGCTAATATCCTAGCTTTTCATTTGACTTGTACTTCGCAAATGTCATTTTCTTTCCCTTTCAGAAACAAAATGGATTTCCAGGTGAGAAAGCCCTTATAGCTTACACTAATGCAGAACTAGAGGAGATGCTAGAGTCTGAAAAGCCCTTCCTGGCCTCTCTCCATCCAGTTGCACATTTTCTCTTACATAAATCTGTCTCATGATTACATATACACACCCATATATACATACATACATATATATACACACACACATGCATATGCACGGTCAGATGAGGAAGTGGAAAGATCCCAGCTGAAGAGCCCCACCCCTCCTAGCCTGGAATTCAGCAGAAAATGACAGCCCAAACCTGGATACCTGTCAGCCCCGCATTCCAGGGGTTTATCAGGAGTACATCTTGCTGGGGTGCAAAGGAAGGCATGCGACCCAGAAAGGCTGCTGCCAAACCCCCAGAGGCTTTGGGGCATCCCTTGTGCATCCACAGAAACTGCGGAAAAAAAGTCTATCCAAGAGTTTTGCTGTCAAAACCCAAAGTGCACCCAGCTCCCAGCAGACAGGGCAGGCTGCTCCTGGTCTGAAAGCCGTGGTGGGGTGCGCACTATCCCCAGAATCAGAGCAGCTACAGGACACACTACAGGTGCGTGTGTCAGCACTGCGGATGTTTTACCATAAAGACCTCAGAAAAGGGCTTCTTTAATACCTCAGCTGACTTCTCAGGCTGTCAGTCACAAGAGATTTCAGTGGTGTTAAAGCAACCAAAACCAGAATCAAGGGAAGAAAGATGAACCTTATTTCGCTACAGGTGTGTAGTTTCCTGTGGTTGATGCAGGTTCCACTGATAGCTCATCATGTCTTATTTCACTGATTCTGACCTACATGTTGGGTGGGGTACCATGTAAAAAAGATCTAAATAATTTATTATTGACCCACCAGGAGAGGAAGCAAATAATGAGCAGCACATTGTTATGGAGGAGCCTTTAAAGTAAAGGAGAAATAAATGTCTCACCACAGATGAGAAATTGTCTGCTGGTAAATGACCGCCAGCTGTGACCACAGGAAAAAACCCTTGTTCAGTCTTATATCCCAGCTCCAGGTTTTTCCTGTGGTGCTGATACACTGATGTTTGTGGCACACACCACCAGTACTGGATAACCCATGTTCGTGGACAGACAAGCGCGGAGGCGCACCTTTTTGCAGGGCACGCACCGCTGCAGCAGGGAGGTTCCACACCTGAAAACCCTGTGCCAAGTCCCATTGTCAAAATGGGACTCATTTTTTGGTGTTGATGCCTGGACAAAGTGGGCAGCAGGAGCTTCCCTGAGCATGAGCATCAAGATTTGGAGCACATGGTCCTCATTAAAACAAACATGCCTAGGAAACCTGCTCGACAAGGAAACAATGACCTGGACTTGTTTTGCTGAGTCAGGATGACGTAAAGGTGCTTGAAAGGAATAAACACTCCCACTTTTGAGTCACACGATAAAAATCACACACTTTGACTATCTCTTAACTCTGCTGATACCGAATGACTTAAACGAAAAAGACTCAGTAGTTTCGCGGATGGCTGGGATCAAGAGGGCTGGTGGAAATACACCTACAGCCTGGTAGATGGGTGTGTGCTGCACACTGTTCTGTGGGTTTACACAAGGCCTCCTTCTGATATCACTCAGCCACAAAGGAGCAGTGCCATTGCACTGCCAATTAAGCTGAGCTGATGTAAAAGCCAGCCACTTGGGATTCCACACAGCACAGCTAGCACGCAAGATTTTGTACCAGGGCACATTTTTCACGACAGTCACTGGTGTGAATTAGCAAAACCCGCGGGCTAACAGTGTAGAAAACAGCTAGAGGATAAGGAGCCGTCCTGCATGCCTTTGCCCAGCATATGGGAGTTCCTTCACTCCTTGAAGGCAGGTGGGCAACACCATCACATCAATAGCACTTGTGCATGTCCTGAGCACCTCTGAATAGCAGCATGGATTCTCCTAAGTACATTTTTATGAGCCCTCTCCCACCACATGTTGTTATGCGATCTTTCCTCATAATGCATTTCATTTGCATTCTCCCTGCCTTGCCATTTGCACAGCAGCAAGGCATGGGGTGATCACAGGTGCTCTTCCCTACAGCAAGGGGCATATTGCCGCCAGAGGTGGAGGCTTTTTTTCCAGGCTACTGGGTGGTTTTGAGGTGGCACTGCATCATAAGGTCTAAAGTTTCACCAAGCCTCGTAGGAAGTGAAGCAATGGCTGCAGTGACTGCCAGGACTGTGTCTGCACTGGTGGGTGGTGCACCTATGGATTTGTGTGCTCAAGTGTAGAAAGGTAGATGGATGGGGAGGATGTCTGCATCCCTAACTGCATACTTCAAAAAAACATCCAGTTCTTCCCAGTCTCATATTTTGTTATATATATATTTGTATATATATCTAGCATGTGTTTCCCAGCCATCTTCAGCTAAGCAGCTACATTGGCTTTCAGCACCCTTTTTAATCTCGGGGGGGGGGGGGCATTTCCCAGTAAACATGAAGACTACTGACTCAGAATGACCTGTTTGGTTGTGCCCTGGGAGCAGAGCTGAACCTTAGTGGAGAGGCACCCAGCAGAGCAGGAGCTGAGACTCCCAACCCCTCAGTCTCAGGTTACTGGCCAGGTACCACTCTTGCTGCTTAGGATGAAAGCCAAGCAGAGTCCCAGCTCTCCAGGTTAATAACTGGCTGTAATAAAGACAACTAATGCTACAGAATAGTAAAACAATCATCAGTTAGGCTGAGAATGTCATTAATGGATATTTTCCCAGCCCTGCTTCAGAGCACAATGATGGGTTTTCAGCAGACCAATTAAAGCAATGCCCAGAGTGGAATTATCTCACGTGAACCAAAGTCTCCTGGCTGGTTTGGCTGCAAACTGTGCTCGTGCTTAAGCTTCAAAGGATATAAAAAGGGTTTAAAAAATTGGGGAAGAGGTATGAATGGAAAGGGGTTCTTGAGAAGGACAACTTCAGTCAGACAGGGCTATGGCAAGCTGGGGAGGTGAAGCTACCTAAGACTGTTCTCCAGAGGGAACACATAAAGCTGCTGCATCCTTGTCTCTCTGACCCTGGATGTTGCTGTGTTGCGCCACACCTCCGTGAGGAAGGAAGAGCACAGGAGAGGGGAGTCCCACCCCAGAGAGCAGCCCTGGCTGCCCACACTGCTCTGGGGGCAAAGAGTGAGGGCACTGTGCTGCAGCGCTCATCCCACCAGCAGTAGAAACCCTGACGTGGTGCCCCTGACCCAGGCAGAAGCAGATGGGGTGATTGCTCATCACAGGCTGTGCAAGTCTCCCCGGTATGGGTCAGCCCTCTGTGCTGTGTGGGTCTCACTCACAGGCAGACAGCTTCTCTGATCCCAGGGCAACCCTAAATCCTGAGCACTCAGGCCAGGCAAGGCTACCTCTCGGTCCACCAGGTCACACTAAGGGAAATGCAGGGTGAAATGCCACATCTGGATTCAGGAGCAAACTCTGAAGTTCCCCAGAGCTTGGGGGGATTTGCTCCAAGAGGTTTCCTCTCTTCTTCACCAGTAATGTCTCCCCAGACAAAAGCAGGATGAGCATTTGTGTGGATGCAGGTGTACTGCTCACACAGAAAACCAGTAATGGCAGCCCCAGAGACCTGCAAGGATTCTGTCTTTACCAAGCACTGTGCAAGACATCTGAAGAAACTTCCTGACTCTGTGTCAGTGGCTATGAGACTAGTTTTAACTATAACCTGCCACAATCACATCTCCTGAGCAGAAAACAAAGTTCAGCACTCAGCTCGGAACAAATCAAGAGATTTGTTTTGGAGAAGCGGCTGCTTTGGAAGTGCTGATGGTTTAATTGCAGCAGAGAAGCCTGTCCAAACGCACCACATTGAAAGAGATCCCGCACCTCTTCCTGCCTATGAGCCTATGGACTGAAGGCAGCATGCTCAGATAAAACAGCACAGCTTCTGTGCTGCAGAGTGCTGACAAGCTGGGCTTATTACTCGTCATTGTGGCAAGTCATAGCTACCCCAAAACGCATGAGCGACATGATGTTTTGAAGTCAGTTTGGTGGTGGTTAAGGGATGGAAAACAGACACTGAGTCATCTTTATTCATCACGTCCAACAGCATTAGATCTTGAGCATAAAAACCAAACTACCAAACCCCCTCCCTAGACTGCAACAATTTCAACCATCACCAACTCATCCAAGTAAAGTGGTCTCATTGACTGCAAGAGGCTGCATGCAACATTTAGTAACTTGGGCATAAAAGAGATGTAAGGGGGTGAAGAAAGAGAAAATCCTATGGCATATTTCCCCTTCCTAACGCCACTAGCTCTTCTCATGAACTGACAGCTTTCTCAAGATACTCAACTGAGTTCTCAAGAACTCAGCTGAGCCTTGTAATAAAATGAAACAGGAATCAAGCTGCTCTGGGTTTTGATTCCTGAAAAAGCAAAACCTCAGGAATACTGGGATGTGAGTCCAGCACTAAACACCCCGAAATAGCCACTGAGACAGGCTTGTGGAAATATATATACTGTACATCTAACGCAGCTCTTGTTTCATGTCCCTGGAAGTTACATCAAAGCTAGGTCCTACTCAGTAGAGACCATTGCTGGTACAGATGTCCATAACAAAGGGGAATTTCAAAGTGCACTTGCTATATTTTTGCATCAGATTGGAGATTTTCTACCCACCTTTTGATAAGACTGCCTCCCAAGGGAGAACGAGGACTGAGTGGTTTTTACAGGGTCCTGAATGGCTTTATGCTGCGTGAAGGCTGCAGAGAGGAGAGCCCTGAGCAGGAGTTAGAAACTGCTTGGCACTTCTCAGCCCAAGGTAATGTGCATTAGTTGGCTTCCAACCTATACAACAGCCAGAAGCAACCTCAGCCAGCCATTGCAGGGTGCAGTTCAACAGCCTTTGCCTCCTGCCCTGCTCAGTAAAACAGAAGGCCAGTGACCACTCAATGTAAATGAAGGCCAGAGGTCCTCTTGGAAACACCAGCTCTGTTCTGAGTTAACACATACTGAGCGATCCACACCGACTGCCCTTGAGTGTGTAGGGCTCTGAAGATCACCCAAGGCTGGAAATACCCCTGGATATTGCAGTTATTGGTGTTGGGTTTTATGCTGAACACGTACCACCCCGGAGCTGGGTCTCTCACTGTCTCGTTCTCTCCATTTCAGCTGCTTCAGCAAGCTTCCTTTGCCCCCCCTTGGCCAAACACCCACCAGCCTCACTCTGAAGAGAAGAAAGCCTAGCCTGGGTCCAGAGATCCTACAACCCAACAGCAAACCACAGCCTTGCTTTCTGCCTGCCACCCCACAGCTGCCAAATGAAGCATCCTTGCAATGACTCACAAGTTTTAGCATTTTCCTGAACTGCAGCATAAAACCAGCACCCCAAACCTTGTGGTGCAACCCTGGCACCCTGAGAGGTGGCGTAAGGCTGCAGGAGCCTGGTTCCTCCAGCCCAGTGACTTGATTTTCATCAGGAGATCAGGAGCAAAGCTGCCAAGTAACAGCACTTGGGAACAGGGCCAGGCTTCTCACTGACATGAGCAGGGAGTCCCCACTGAACTGGTTCCTTTTTGCACACAGTCTTCCCCAAAAAGTTTGCTGCAGTGATGGCAACTTCTCTGTAAGAGGCTGTTGACAAAAACTGGGCCTTTATTCCAATACTGAAAGGAGAAGTGAGTCGAGAGAGCCCTTAATCTTGTTAAGAGCTCAGAGGACTCTGAAACATTAATTGGCCTGTCTAGACCAACTCTGTGTCTGGACGCTGTTATTGCAGCCTCTTTTGCAAATGTAGAAATTAGAGCATGGGACCACACTTAAAACTTTGAATTTCCTTTCTTTATGTTACATCACCACATTTCGTGCCTGCAGCTTTTTCTTCCTTCAGTTCTTAACAAAATAAAAGAACAAACTTCTGAATTTCTATTGGGTTTTGTATTGCTAGATTTCCATGCTTTGTAGCTGTTCGGATAGCATTAGGAGGAAAACACATAAATATGATGCTAAAGGATAAGCCTGGGACAGAGGGTGCTTGGCTGCTGTGGCATGGCTGCCACGCTGGTGCTGCGCAACACAAACATGAGTGAAGGGCCCCTCCTGAGCTCCACAGGAAGCTTCAAGTTAAAAATTTGAATTTGGATCAAATCTGAAGAAAACCTCCAAATCTTAAAGCAGCTGCAACTGAGACAGGATTTCCCCCAGGCCATGGTCAGGAGGGGTCTTGGAGCAGAGGATGCCTCATCTATTCCCCTGAACCAGTGCTTGCCAGGTTCAATGCTGTGACACCAATGGGAAAAGCCAGGGTTTATAAGAAAGCAGACGACTATACTGAAACCACCAACGCACTGAACTCCCCAGGCGTTTTCGCTGCAGGCAGCCCTTCTGCACCAGCACCATCCACTGACATCAAACATGGGGTGGTCTTGGAAGAAATCAATGCCTACCCTTGCAGCAAGGCACCCGAGCCCATTTTTCCATGGTGGCAGTAGCATTGCCATTATCCAGAAGCATCTCTCATTAGGCCAGGAGTGCCCAAAGGCTGTTAATCAGTGTCACGCTTCTCAGAAAATTCTTATAAGTCATTCTAGTATTGCCTGGAAAAGAAATTACACGGCAATAAACCAGAATTGTTTGGTTCCTGTTAATTAGCCAGAAAGGTGGTAAACATTAACTACTCATGAGAAGCATGTGATACATGCAGGAGTGCAGGTCCCCCTCCCAGCTGAATGCTTTTTTGTTCATTTGGAGGTTTCTGGAGGTGGGCTGTCTCATGAATCCTCTAGGATATGACAGCATGCATGAGGAGGGGGTTAAACATGCAACACGGGAAGGAAAAGTGGCAGCTATAAGCCTCTCTGCACCATTAATCACTGTCACATCCTTTGCCCTCCAGCAGTAGAGGAAATTGGTCCAATAGAACTGGACGCAGTAGTGTTCACCTTTCCAAGGGAGCAGAAAATGAAGGGGAGGCCCACACATTCCCCTGCACCTTTGTTAGGCAAGAAACCACAGCTTGACTGGGAAGCGTGTGGTCCACAGGCAGCATGGCCAAGTAACTTGAAAATCTCCAGTGATCAGAGGCTGAGGTTCAGCCTGGTTATAGAGAGCATGGAGAGTGACCAAGTGTCCCTCTCTCCACTGGGCACTGCCACAGCTGGCCTGGTCTACAAAGGCTCCACACCTGGTGGGAAAAGCAAAGGCTCTGTCTTCTCACACCCTGCAGGCTCCCTGTACTCCACTGTATCAACAGACAAGACACCCTGTGCCAACAGATGCCTGAAACCCATTACTGGCATTTGTATGACCTGTGTCCAAGCATACACTTGGGTACCATCTGCCTGCCAGTGGTCACCCTGGTCATAAGGATGGACCCACAAGCCCCACATACACATTGGCCAAGCAGCTGTGAAACCCTTACAAAATAGATGACACCTGTGACCAGAATGGATGTGATGGCATTTAAAGCATCTCCTCCACCCAGATTTAGAATGGCTTGAGATGGCTGATGGAAGTCAGACTAGAGGGGAGGCTCCTCTGTCCTTGGGCTTTGGCTGTGTGGTTCCCCAAGCCTTCCTGACATTGCATGAGTCACAGCCACCTCCAAGCACGGGGAAGAGGCAAGTGAGCAGCTGCATGTCTCATGAGGCAGACAGCTAGTGTTGTTTCTTCCTGACTGCTTTAGGGCATCTCAGACAAGCCCTCAACTTGTTTTGATCTGGCTAGTGATTTTGATTGCCCTGGTTTTCAAATGCTTTATTAGACATACCTTTCAGGAGTCTGAGTTTTTCCGGGATGTAGTGGACCATCTTCCCACACATCTCTGCACCCTAAAATTGACTGCAGTTGGACATCGCATAATTTGCTCATCCAAAAATACAATTGCTTTGAAAGCTGTTAACTGGAGCACTCTTGCAGTGTAAACACAGGCGCTTCAGCATCGCCCATTCAAAAATGCAATTGCATGTGTACTTTTGGAAAGAGAAGCTTCTGCACATCCCCCTCCAGTAAGCATCACAAATGTGTTAATGAGCCTCTAGGAAATCACAGACTATACATATTCTAAACTCAGCTCCATTCCCTGATCTGAGCCAGCATCAAGAGATACTCATTTTTGGGTAAGCAAATCAGACACTGATGTTTTATGGATGTACTGGATTTGCATACTAGGGTTTTGGTAGCAGGGGTGGCTTCTGTGGTGATATGAAGGCCCTGAGACATCCTGAGATGGAGGCCCAAAGTCAGCTTGCCCCTCTCTTGTCATCATTTTGTTGTCCATGCTGCTGCCCAGCTTCCTACTGTGCTTGCTAAAATCTCCCTAGACACCAGGTCAGCTACTGCAGGGTCCCAGCTGGAGCTCAAAAATAGCAGATGTAATGGGGATCCTAACAGAGGTACCACACTTGCCCTTCGGAAGCTAGTGAAGATGACCTGATGCCCAGCATCCATTCTAGTTTCTGTGGCTGCCATTTCCCACAGAGAGCACCATAGCAGCCCTCAGAGCTTAGGAAACCTTGGCCCAGATTTGTCTCTGCAGTGGCCCCCTGCAGTGGCCTGTCTCTGCAGGGAGTGTGCAGCACTGGCGGGACAGGGGGATATGTGAGCCCCACACCCTCATAAGGCCCTGGACAATTCTCAAGGCTCTGTGCACACCCCACATCACATAGTTTTAAATCAGGCCTGGCAAACGCGTCACTGCTGAAGGTCAAAGTCTCCAGTTATCTCTGTGGCTTACCCAGAGTAGAGAAATGCCTGGAGACGCAACATCTGGGTCCTCAGCCTGCAGGCTGTGCAGGCAGGTGGAGGTGTGTGAAGCAGATTAAGAGCTACACAGAAATGCAGTATTTTACTTCCAGGCAAAGAGAAACTGAATAGTGAGGAGAGGGGAGAAAAAGTCTTAGGAGAGGTCACAGATGAAAGAAAAAGCACAGAAGCCTGAATAGAGAGAAAGAGAAACAAAGCAGAACAGTTTTGAGTATTAGGTACTCAAAAGCGAAGTTTGTCATTGGTACCAGTTTGTTATTTGAATGTGATGAAAAGAAGAACTGAGCCTCTGTTTTCCCCACAGCACTGCGCACACACTGCTTCCCACAAGCAGCACGATATGCTCTGCTGCAGCAGGCTGCCAAAAGGCATTAGACTCATAAGTGTTCACCTAGGACACCAAAAGCAGCCTTGGTCGGAGGACATCTGAACAGTCGCAGTCAGAGCAAACACTTTGCGAAACCGCAAAAGCCTGCCTCCAGTGCGTATGGGGTTTTCTGTCTGTTACTGAGCTTTTAGAAGGCAGCTAAGCATAATTACAGCTTGCAACTTCTCTATGTTGCTTTACAAACCACCCAGGCACGACACTGATCCTGCACATTGCTTTTAACACAGACATGTTATCTCATCGATAACACACCAATACAGTAGATTTCATTCACAGAACTTGCACTAAAGACAACGCAAATCAAGCAGATTTGACAGACTGTGATAGCAGATGCTGAGCGGGACCTGCCACTTCCTTATGGGCCCTGGTTTTTGATTTCCTGGGAACCCTATGATGAACAGGGTCCTACCCACATGAGAAAAAGCAGCCTTATCTCCATTCATTAGTCATTTCCAGCTACTCATTTCAGACAAACTCTAAAAAGCACTGGGCTAATTCCCTGGTGTATTAGGTTTGTGCGGCAAGGTTTTAGTAGCAGGGAGAAAGCAGGGGTAGCTTCTGTGAGGAGACACCAGACTTGCTTCCTCAAATACATCTCCACATGTGCACCAAGAGCCAGTTGGTGCCTCCCATGCTTGTATTTTGTCACAAACCCAGCATATATTCTCCCCCAGACAAAAAGCTGTGACAATGCTTATGTCTCCAAGAAGGCAAAAATCTCTCGTCTTCTCTCCAAGGGTCTCTTGGTGCAGGCTAACATGCCACTCTGCATGCACAACCACAGCAACCGCAAAGTGCAGAATTTCATCTTCATGCCTTAGCCAGGCCTTGAAACAGCCAGGCTTCTTTTCCTCTTTGGCCGCTGCTGCCCTCCAGCACAAGCACCTAGCAATATTGTTGAGCATTCGCTCCCCGAAGGGTCTTGTTCCCATGTCGCAGCAGGGACCAGGGACACACACAGATTCAGCAGCATGCCCTAGAAAAAATGCAGGATCCCATAGGAAAAACCCAGGGTCTGCAAGAAAATGAAACAGAGCCTTTTAGGAAAAACGCAGGTCTGCTTTCCTCAGCCCACCCTGCTCCCTGAGGAAAGATGGAGGCTTTAAGCATGGAGGCTCCTGAACATCTCAGGCTGGATTTGAGATATTTAAGGCAATTACGTGACAAGTGCAAGTCTCTCTGGTCAAGACCTGAAGTGCCTTGATACCTGAATGCATGGATGAGCATTCCCACGTTTGGAAACATTGCCAGCAGCATCTTCCTTTCTGGAGAGCAGGTCATAAACCCAGGTGAGCTCACAGAAGGTTTCTTTAAAAAGAAATGATCACATTTCTTCTAATACAGGGACCAAAAGTACCAGCTTCATCAGCTCTGGAGAATCTTGAGATTCCTTTCTGCAAAGAACTTAATAAAAATGGAATGATACTGAGTGGGACAGTATTAGCATGCATTTTTTTCTTGGCTTTCAGGAGGAAGTTCTTGGTTAACCAGTAACTCCCCTTGGAAAAGGGAGATGAATAGTGGCCAAGATCCTTGTTCTGTTTCTTTTTATTCAGCTCCTCCTCTCATCCTTTAACAAGAAGCTCTACACCAAGCATTCAAAAGACACTGGGTAATTACATCAGTAATACACCATCTTTGGAGAGAGAAGCCTGTTTGTTCCGTGACTTACGCTGGCATGACACCAAGCACACCTATCTAATTATTAAATGCTTATTGCACCTCTAATAGATCAGTTACAAAAGCAAAATCTTCCAGAAGAGCAGGCTGGAAGGAAAGGGAAAGTTAATTAAAGGCTGCTGCTTGGTTGCAGTGTCACAGTCAAGTGCAGCACTTCTTATTCCCATTTTAAGGCACCAGCAAATAACCTGGCCTTTCTATGATAAAAACTGATGCAGTTGTTGCCTCTAGCAGCTTCTTTATTTCTGCAACTGCCTGCACCATTGCTTAATGCTGGACATGACTAACCATCTGTGCCACAATGGTAGTAATACTTTCCCTGTAGCTGTCCTTTTTACTGCATCACACATTTGAGTGGTCAGGTGACTTAATAATGTTTTTGGGAGACAGAAGTTTGTCTCAGATACGCTCATGAGACCCTGAAGGGGTTAACTTGTGAGAAGATAGCAAAAGCTGCTGGATCTGGGTCCCCGCTCTCTTTTCCTTTCACCTTCCTCTTCTCCTTCCCCTCATTTTCCTCACTCTCACACATGCTGATGGGAAAATGGATGACATGGATGACTACACTAAGACAGAGCCCAAAGCCTGAAAGATCTATTAGTGAACTATCTATTACTGAACACTTTGCAATACACCCTTTGGGATGTCCAAATGCTGGCCCCCAGCCCACCCTGGGTCTCACCACTCCATAGTGTTCCCTCCAGCCACCAACACGCACTGGCTCACAAAGCAGAAAAGGCAAAAGTAAGCCCAAGGAAGAAGATCCATATCTCCAGAGCCCAGCAGATTTGCCTGCCCTCAATTGCTGACAGGGAAACACAGCTGCTGGCAAAGGCAAACGTGGGGGTGCAGGAGCATCACACTGGGACTATGGGGCACAGCTCTGTCTCATTCATCCAGATGGATGCCACAATTTAAGCCCTACCTAACTGGCTGTTCTGCTAGACATCACTGCTGCCCACCTTCCCCACCCTGCTTCCCACCTCTCCCACCAGCTCAGAAAGAGCTGAAAACTGCAGTTTGTTCAGACCCCTAAGCGACCCACAGGCCTGACCCTGGGCACACTAAGGTTCACCACTGGCTCCAGGCGAAGCCCTTTCCCATTTCTGGTCCATGTTGCTCTTACCTAACAGATGACACAAATTAGCATAAGCAGAGTTTAAAAAAACAGATGCCTTCTGCCACTGGAGCTTTAAAGGTGATTAAAAGAGGTCAAATTTTCACTGAATCCCCACCTGAATGTTTGTGAGGTTCATGGCATGAATGGACTCCTAAAAATACAGCCCTTTCTACAGGTCTACATCTAAGTGGTGCTGATAAATTCACTTGAGGGCACCTAAATTTAGAACTGCCAACTTTCTCTCCCACAGTCTTTCCACACATCAAAGGACTGTAGCAATTCATTCTTATAGTGCATGGGTGGCATGAGCATTCATCAATATCTCCAGCGTTTCTGTATGAGAAACTGCTAAGGCTTGATTTTTGAAGCTTTCACTGCATCTCTGCTCTGTCTTTTCTTCAGCCACGTTCTCTCACTTTAAGGACCAAGCAAAACCATGTTCCTGAAGGGCAGAGACGTATCTTTAAAAGTGCTTCCTGGTTCCCTCCTGCATTTGCCAAGGGCCATCTGTTGGTTCACCGTCCTATCAAGTGACTCTGGGTATGACATGGCATACAGCAATCTGCTGAAGCGCAAAATTAATTTGATTTCCAACTTCCCCACAACTGACTTGCATATTTTTAACAGCCACGTTCCCTCTCTGGCAGCTCGGGGGAGGGAAGTATGTTGCATTTATGCCTGCGAGGAAGGTGGGTGGGAATGAGGGCACATGAGAAGCAAAGGCCCCCGTAGTCGGGTGACTGTGTGTGTGGGACAGCCACGGCACAAATGAGATAAACAATGAGACACCACATAATTTAAAAAGAAGGAAAAAAAAAAAAGAGAAAGAAATGCCAAAATAATAAGAAAACAGGGTGTGTTTTCAAGGGTGTGCTTTGGGTTCTTTTTCCTCAACCAGAGGACCCACATTCCTCTGTATCTGAGTGCAGATCACATAAATTATACTACTGTCCAGTTATTTTAGGCATCCACACAACAACCCCACAGCAACTTTTGGACTTCAAGCAGCTATATGCCTAAGCCTGTACTTGACTGTAAGCACACCAAGAGGCAAATAGCAGCAGATGGGATCTGAGGACAAAGGCATGTAGGAACCTCCCCTCTTAGTTCACAAAGGGGTTATCCATCCATACTTGTCTATAGAAAGCAGCACTAAGGAATGTATTATCTGGGTGGATCGTTTCCTTCCTAACTTCTTGCACTAACTTCTCGCACTAACTTCTCCAGGAACAGTGCGATGCTGAGCTGAGCTGTGGCATTCAGCAGCTGGGTTTTGAAGGTAGTCTGGGTTTCTTTATCGTTTTATCTTGCCTGGCAGCAGGTTTCAAAGCAAGGCACCCTGGCTGATAAGGCTTTCCTGCTTTCTCTCTCCTGAGCCATCTGCAGCAGCTGCATCTCCCCAAAGAAGCAGAGGCCATATACACCAGCTGCTTCTCTCTGCCAAGTGCACATGGACACATGAGCAGCAGGGGCCAGCCGGAAGAAAAAGCAAAAGCCAGCAGGTGCTACCAAGCCCCGGTGGCACTGCTTCTCACCCACAGTCTTCCTAACTCTTTTGATGTTGCCACCAAAGGAAAAAGGGAATGGGACAGGCAGGGAAAGGAGCATGGAGAGCAGTACCCAAAGGGCTTTGAGTAGGCAAAACCAGGTCTGGAAAGGGCTAGGCAGGAAGCAACAAGCAGGGAGAAGAGAGAAGTGGATGGCACTATTGGGTCAGAAAAGGGACCCTAGTGGTTGTGGCGGTTCTGCTGCTGGAGTAAGCCACATACTTCATAAACTGACAAAATAAAACCTGACTTATTCTCAGTACTATTTTCCAAGCTCAGAGATCTCCAAGACAAATCTCATGGGGCAAGCTTGGAGGCTGTGAGGGTGCTACCAGCTTTTCAGTGCCTACCACAAAGCAAAGCAACATATTGGGGCACATCCTCTTGGGATGTGTTTGCACCCAAATGCTAATGAAGAAGCATCTTTTTATCCAGGATGTCCTCTAAGACTTTCCATCCTCTGCTCAGCTGCAGCCAGAGCAAACATTCCACAGGCTGGTAACCTGGCTGCTTAAGCCTGCAGAAATACCCCATTCGTCACACAGCCAGCATCAAGCATTCCAAAACTTACCACCACCTCTCCTGTGACCCCGATAGCTGGAGCTGGAGTCATTAACCCAATATTCCAAAAACTAAATCCTGCCAGCACAACAGGAGGGCCGCAAGAGCCGTGTTTTGCAAGCCTTGCACTCTGGGATGGGCAGCAATGCAGTAGAACAAAGGACCTCTCCAAAACACAGAGAAACAAATAGAAATTTAAGTTTCCGTGAGACAGAGTCCTCTTGGCTGGGAAAGCTCAAAGGAGTAGTTTCTGTGAGAATGATTTCTGGTCCTGGCTGACCCTCTCCAAGAGGGGAACTACCCAAGAGGGGCCTCATCCCTGGCAGCATTCAAGGCCAGGCTGGCCAGGACTTTGAGCAACCTAGTCTAGTGGAAGGTGTCCATGCCCTGCCATGGGCAGGGGGGTTGGAACCAGATGACCTTTAAGGTCCCTTCCAATCTGATCCATGTTATGATTCTTTGAACTATTAAAGAATCTCGCAGTGTCTGCAGTCATCTGCACTGATTTTAGTGTTTACCACTAGGCGAGCACCACTCATGTCAGTGAGGCAGAAAGCCTGCAACCCGGACAACCGCAGCCCTGCGCTTTGGTGCTGGGGTAAAAAACAGAAGACAAAAAGTTTAAAAGAGTAAGGAACGATCTTCCCCCCATCTGCTCCTTTCCTGCCTTCCAGCGCCGCAGCAGCCGTTCTGCCCCCGCCATGGCGCTGCTCCTGCCCGTAACGCGAACAGGGTGCCGCGTTCGAGAACCGGCAGAGCGGAGCGGCAGGAGGAGGAGGGCCGCGCGCACCGGGCGCGGGCCGGCGCCTCCGAGTACTTCCTGCTCATCGTTACACAGCACTTTTCCCGCGGCCCCCGCGCTCCGGCTTCGCCTTCCCTCCTTCCCAGCCGTCGCGCCCCCTGGCGGCCCGCAGGGATGCACAGCTCGCCTTCCCCCGCCATGGAGCCGCCCCGGGGCTCCGCCGGGCGGGCGGGGTTCGGACCACCGCCGCTGCCCCGCTGCCCCCCGGCCCGGCCCGGCCCGGCCCGGCCAGACACGACATGACAGGACACGAGGCCGGTGGCTAGGAACTCAGCGAGCGCGCACCCCCCGCCGTTACGTCACCGGTACCCACGGGAATCCGAGCCCCGCGCCACGGGGCGGAGCGCGGGACAGGGGGAAGCGGCGAGAGTAGGGAGGGGAAGGGAGGGGAGAGGAGAGGAGAGGAGGCCCCCCCACGCATGCGCAGGACAGCGTGGCGGCGGGCATATAAGGGGGCACCGCCCCGGAGCCGGCGGGATATTGTTGAGGCAGCTGTAGGTGGTGGTGCTGTCGCGGGCCGAGGCGAGCGGAGTAGCGCCAGCGCAGGAACGAAGCTCTCGGCTGTCTTCTTGCCAGCTAGCCGCCGACCCTCCTTCTCGACGCCGAGCCGCCGCCATGGTGAAGAGTGTGGGCAGCCTGGTGAGTCCGCTAGGCGCGGGGCGGCTGTTGGTTCCACCCTCCTGCCACGCCGCGCAAGGGGCGGCCCGCGGCCTCCTCCTCCTCAGCCGGCGGCGGTGCCGCTTCACCGCCTTGAGCGTGGCGGCCGCCGACCCCTCGCCGTGACGGGGACGGGGAGAGCTGCGAAGTGAGCATGGGCTCCTCGGTGGGAACGGAAACTGCGGATGGGCCTGCTGGCGGCCCCGGCCGCCGAGAGAAGCTGAGCCGAGCAGCTGCTGTGGGCTTCGGTGAGGCCTTGCCCTGAGAAGGCGGGCGGGAAGGAGCCGGTGTGCCCTGCGGACGTAGTCTGGGTTCCGCGGCTGCCCGGCCAGGAGGAGCCTCCTTCGGCGCTGCAGCGGGGGGAGGGGGACAGTGAAGGAAGAACGAGGAGGACTCGCTTAGACTTGAGGCTTCACAGGGTCAGAATGATACTAGAGGTGCTGTAATTTCGTTTTGTGACAGATTGTTGTTCATCTCCCTTTAAAATCTGAAGGAAATGCCTCGAGCTGGTAACAGGATACTGTGGTACCCGAATTTAGAAGTCCTTGCTTGCTTGATATACTGCCAGTCTGTAGGGACCGGACATCTGTCTGGCCCATGAGCATGCTAATACTTGTGGCCGCAGCTTAAATACCTGCGTGCAGAAGCCTCCTTGAAGTTGAGGCAAACAAGATACCTCATTACTCAGGACCTGGAGACAGAATAGGTGAGAGTCTAACCTGAAATAATTCTCCTGGCTTGTATTTCTCCCCCTTCCTTGTTTATGGAGGGATAGAAGGGTGAAGTTTTTGGGTAAGGTTTGAGAATTTTGCTACAGATTGGAACAGCTTAAAAATGGAGAGTCATTAAACTTGGCTTTGGCAGAAGAGCCTGCTCTAACTTTAAGTGGAATAGGCTTCTGCTACCCTCCCAGCCACAGGCATTGATGAATAGTCTGCCGTACTTAAAGCATGCTTTTTTGTTCCTTATTCATGGAAAGCATGGACTCAACAGACATGCTGACAACAAGGTTTAGCAACACCCAGAATATTTAAGGAGAGTGCATTTGGGATTTCTGGATTACTTCTGTTTCTCAGGAAAGCAGGTTTGTATTCTACTCTCATAATAAAATAGAAAACTCCTTCTTCAACTACCTGTGAAAGTATCTTCTGTAAGTGACATTTGTAAAGTAGTGTGGATGTGACAGCTAGCTGGATATGGCCCCTTTCCTAACATCTTTTCAGAAACTGACTAGCTTCTGAAGAATAGCTCCTTTAAGGGTGCTTTACTGGTCCCTTTCAAGTCCCTACTGGTGGACAGAAGGAGTAGTACTCCAGTTGGTTCAGTTATGTGATCTTGATATGGTTGACTCATGTAACAGGGTCTGACTGCAGGACATAATGCCTTTTATAGCAGAAGCTGGTGGGGTATTTTAAACTGTTAAAAAGCTGGTGTTGCCAAAGCTTTCCTCTTTACACAAGCTGACTGTTTATTAATTGAGTCAAAGCAAATACTGAAAACTAGCAGCTTCAGATGCAGATGAAAGGATGTCTGCTAAGGAGTTTGGGCAATTGAACCTTCAATCTGTTTATGGCAGCTTCTGTGTTTAAAAAAAAAAAACAAGAACAAATCCACCAAACAAACCCAAAAAACACCACTAAACTATGTAGTAACCATTGGCTGTCAGCTGATGGCTGGGTTAATCCAAGTTCAAGGATGACTTGATATGTGTAGGAAAGCACATTTACAACTAAGGTCCACACCACCTAGCAGATTGATTAAAGCTATGTTATCTACTGCTGAGATTCAAACACTCCTTCAGCCCTGTCTGTGGTCAGTAGCCTTCATTTTGAGGTATTATGTGGTGCTGGGAATCCCTGCTGCACTGGAGGCTGTCATTACTAGAGCCTTTTCTCTTACTTGACCCTTGGAAACAGAGGCCTGATGCTAACGTATTTGTTGAATGCAGCATGTGCTTTTCTCGTGGAGGACAATACAAGCGAAATGAGGTTTTACATGGGCTCAGGAGGTTGTAGTTATATGTTTAAGAAAAACCCAAAAGTGATAAAACCAAACAGTTGGTCAGAGGCTTCCTCATTAAGGTGCTATCTGAAGAAAGTATTGGTTATTGAAGCTGTAAGATCATCTAGTGGTGTGATGAGATGGTCTTGTCATGGGAGGTTCCCCTTAAGTTAACAAAGATGACTTGGTTTTTATATGATAGCTTGTCTCTTCACAGTTGATATCAAAGACAACTGTGGAGGCCAATCCCATGGGTGAAGTAGCTTGTTTTGCCCCCGCTGCTGTTTTCCTTTAGGGAGATTAACTTCTCTGGGAAAACTTAAAGGTCTTCTCACTCATTAAATAATTTTTAACTTGCAAGAGTAAGCACCTTTGGACCTGCATCTCTTCACTCTCCCACAGCCATTTTAGCCTTAAAGTACTAAAGGTGACTCACAGGGTAACTAACACCGGATTATAGTCGGCATCAGCTCTCCAGTGGTGTATGACGTGTGACCAACTGTAGGTATCATGACCTCCTACCTTCCCCTTGCTTGGTGCAACAGCAAATCTGAGGTGTGTGGCCATATGACAAAACACGTCCCAGGGCTGGACTTCCTTTTGCAGAATACAGTGATTATGAAGCCAGATGGAGAACTTAAGGGTAGGAGGAGGATGGTCTAACTGACAGGTGCAGGAAGTAGAAACAGTGAAGAGCTGGTAGTGTTGCAGTGCAGAGGTATGAGAAGCTATACCAAAATCATGCTGTAGGATTTGAAGGTGAGGAGGAGTGAGGCTTGAGTGAGAAACTCCTGGTTAGTAGTCTCAGGGAGCTAGCATGGATTGCTGTGTAGAGAGAGCTTTGTTGGTGGAAATGGGGCACTTCTGGGGCTGGGGTGTGGAAATGCAGACCCTGTCAGTACAGGAGTGGGGCAGCGTGGAGGGACAGGAAGTTTACTGTTCCCATCTTTTTCAGACTGAGAGTAGGTGGAGCATTAGCTACTGATGTTACAGCAGACTAGACTGAATATCCAGTGTGCAAGGATGAAAGAACTCAAATGTGGAGGCTGAACTTCTGAAGGGAAGAAAAATGCCTTATTAACAGGCATGTAATGCCAGGTGTATTTGAAGTTACAGGAAGTTATGAAGACTGTTATGTAGGTTATTCATACATAAGAATGCTGGTGCAGGATCTGCTGCTTGCTTGTTAAATATGCTTGTGACCAGTTTGAGTGTACATTCTTGGCTACTCACCTGCATGTCATTCTTTAAGGGGGGGAGGGAAGGATGTGGGGAATAGCTTACTAGAATAAAGTGTCAATTTACTGTGGCTGATTACAGAAGCTGGCATTAATTATTTAACTCCTGCACTGCAGAACCAACCACTGAGTACGTGTGGCAGTAACTGCACTGCTGTTAGGTAGCTGTTGCTGGCAGAGCTCTAATACTCTGGTTTGTCAAGTTGGGAAGAGTTAAAGCAGCCATCTTTCATATGCGTAATCTAAAATGAAGTTTATGTTAACAGCTCTCCTGAAGCTTGCATTGCTGTGAGAACAAAATAGAGGAATGTTGAAGTGGCTTGCACTGGCTTTGGATAAGACACTGTCAGAAAGTAGCTGATTAGCATTTTCTGCTTCTGCCTGAGATACTTGTTTCCCTACTGCTAGCATGCAAGTATTTATTGCTTTTAATGGCTTTCAGTTCTGCTAAAGCATTCACTTTTTGACCAGAAGACACGGTCAGTGGCGCGGAAGGACCTCTAAATTCCAAAGAACATTGTCCAAAAATTATTGGTGTCACTAGGTGCAACAAACAGACTCAAAGCTCTAAATAATTCTCGGGTGCTATTTGTGTGGTCTGTATGTGTAGTCTTGCTTTGGCTAGTGATGTTACATGTGAGTTCACTTGGCAAAATAAGTAAAAAAAAAAATAAAAATCCAAGGTTGCTTTAGAAAACAAGCTGTAGGGTAAATCAGACAACGTCATTTTGATGTTAGCCATTGATTGGAAAAGGCATCAAACTGAAGGACTGTGGAAAACGGATTGTTCTTTTAAAATTCTGCAGAGGAAAGTCTGTCCCAGAAGAAAATGGAAGTCTTCCTGCCAAGACAGAAATTAGAAACTTACTTTTAAAAGCCATGAGGATCACATTCAGGGATAACCCTAAACAAAGCTTCCAGAGTTGAGGATTGGAGGCTAGATGAATTTCTAGCTTTTGTTTCCACAGTTTGGTGATTTGGGATGACTGAGCATTATGGTCTCTTTCTAACTGAAGAGTCATAAGACACTGGCTGATGCTAGCAGCAGTGAAAGCAATTCATGCTGAAGCACTTACATGATGTGTTTAAAGAGCTACCAAAATGGTTAGTGTGTTAAGGCTGATAGCAAGCTAGCTTTGGGATTAGTCTAAGTCATTTCAGAAAGGAAGGGGGAAATCATTAATGTTTTCAGTTCTTTTGTTCTTTTACAGTCTGAGTTCGAGGTAGAGTTGCAGTCTGCTGGTGAGAAGCTGGTAGTCGTTGACTTCTCTGCCACCTGGTGTGGACCATGCAAAATGATCAAGCCCTATTTCCATGTAAGTAGCCTTTTTGTTTTTACTGGCGGCTGTGTTAAAGGATACAGAATGTTTTTGTGCTGTGTAACAATAACATGGGAGAAATTTCCTTTTGCTACATGTGATTTCCAGCCTTTTCTGGAAGAGGGAGAAGTTACAGAACTATCCCCTTTGAGACTATCAAGTGAAATATACCACCCTTTTATATAGCTGGGAGCTCAGACATGGTTTAAGTTCTGCTGTCCTAATGCCTATATGCGTCTTGGGTCTATAGGGGCTTAACAGTTACATAGCCTCAAGAGATGACATATAGAGTGAGACAGTGTTTATCCTTCTGTACACAGTAACCACACTCCCTCCCCTTGTGCTTAGATGGCAATGGCGCCAGCGCCAGCCTTACAATTAATATGGATGTCTCTTAGAAAAAGCTTTCCTGGAACATTGTAACTGCATAGTTTCTTATTTTGTTCTAGAGTTTGTGTGAGAAGTATGGTGATGTGGTGTTCATTGAAATTGATGTGGATGATGCCCAGGTATGGTCTGGGGTGTTGCTGGAGGAGGGGTGGGGATTAGCTAATGAGTTCCACACGAGTGACAGTGAAGATGTCTTCTTTAAAAATGTCATTGCAAATATTGAAACAAAATGTGATTACCTCAACCTTGAGAAGCAGAGATGAGAGGTTTACCACTTACACTGGAAATGGCAATTGGTTTTGTTGGAAGACACCTGAACAGAGCAAACTGTCTTGGTTATCTTCACAGTTGAAGCCCTATGGCATGTGTTGAGTAACTTGAGAACAGTGACACTCTACTTTGTGAGGGAGTGTTAGTCTAAGGCTTTAAGCTGCTTTGATGCAATCTTACCTGATACTAATGGCTCGCAACTGTCTGGGGATCTGTCTGGTCTCTCCACTGCTCTTGACACTGTTGCCTCTTTCGTGTCTTAAGTGCAGTAAAATCACTACAGTATAGCAGCTCCAGCAGTGTCAGACTGGTACTTAAAGAATGTTGGATTGAAACACAAGAGTTTCTGTAATGCTCTTGAGCCTTACAAATAGTCGTATCTTTTTTGATTAAGAGGTCTTTTTTTTCCAAACACAGAGTACAGGTATAGTAAATGTGTTTCTGCTATAGCATGAATTAAATGCTGAAGGGGGGGTCCTTCAGGCTTACTTCAGGGATATGTTAACACTGCATTCTTTGCTAGTTACGGACCACCAGAAGTGCTTTTACTTCATTTTGAGCACTAATGGCTTTGCTCTGTCACCTAAACAAAAGGCAGCTAGTAGGGTCTAAATTTAACATCCTTCAGGTGTGTACAGCTGAAGATTGTATTGTCTCTTTCAGGACGTTGCTGCACACTGTGATGTGAAGTGCATGCCAACATTCCAGTTCTACAAGAATGGGAAAAAGGTAGGCTCTGCTTTTTAGCAACTGAGCAGGCAATCTAAATGTTTGAAAAATGATTGGGAATATTAGACCACTTAGTCTGCTTTGTCTTGATAGCACTTCTGGGGCACCACTGCCATGGCCTCTCAGAGTGAGCAAGTTCATCTTGGTGCTGCAGCAAATGTAGCAGAACCAGCAGTTAACTGATGAAGAAAACCCTATTGTTAACTGGCAGTGAACTAAGTTAGTGTTACAGGCCAGTCTTACAGAGTGCCATGGGAGATTAGTGGGGTTAGATGTCTGGATTAAGACTGCTAGTCTTCCTGCCTAGCACTCTGTTCTTTACCGTCTTGGTAAAAATCTGTTCTCTGGGTGCAGCTCATAGTTGAGCAGAGGATGTGACTGTGTGTGGTGGAATCCCACCCAAACAGGAGCCTTAAACATAGCTGAATATAGACAGAGCTGAAACAACTCTTCAGATGCTCTTACATAGTGGCAGTGTAACTTTTTAAGTGGAGGCCCCATCCCTGGCAGGGGACCTGCTCTGCCAAGAGGTGGATGACATGGGATTCAGACCATGCTTTTGACAGCGTAGTAAGCTGCCTGTGTTGTAAATGCCCCTCAGCTCAGCAATTCTCTGGTTCAGACAAAGTGTGTTGTTTCAGACAAGCTGAAGGTAGGTTTTGCTAAAGTAAAGCACTGCCTGGATTGAGGTTTCATGGCTGAAGGCAATGGAATTGCACCTTATAAAGCGAGTGTTGGGTGCAAAGTGACCTTCAATTGAATTCAATATGGGGCCAAGTCATGACTAATAATGAACATTTGACAATTTTCTCAGGGTAAACTCCCACAGCCTCTTAATGCAATTGGGAGAATTGTGTTTATGCTGTGCCAGGGTGTAGGTGGTGTATGTAGCCCTGCTGTCTGGCTTTTTGTTTTGGGCGACCTTGGCAGTCCTCTGAATACATAAGTACCAAACAAGCAGTTCCATGACCTTTAGTGCAGTCTGCTCTGAACCTTGCACCCCAGTAGGAACTGGAAGACAGCACTGCTGTTTGAGATGTAAATGTTGCCTTTGTCTTTCTGTGTAAGTTGCAACAAGCACAAATTTCACAGGATAAGCCAGGCTCAGGGCCAGGTCATTTGGAGCAGTCCTTCCAGAATTTGATTGGTAAGAGTCCTGAGCAGTCCAAGGTAGCTTTGAGCACCTCTGTTGTGTAGTGACTTCCAGTCTCTTCAAGCCTGTACTCGGGTCTTACACAGCATTGGTTCAGGATCAGCTGTTTTCTGCATGGTTTTCCATGTGGAAGGCTGTGGCAGTAGCAGTCTGGAAGTGGTTCTTGTTAAGGCTTTTGGGGGTGAAAAAAATTTACTTGTAGCAGAGTTCATTAGACGTGTTTGTGTCTGGATGCTATGCATCTAATATTATGAAGGATTGAATGCAAAAGTTCTAAAATTCAATCTCTTTTTACAGGTGCATGAGTTTTCTGGGGCCAATAAAGAGAAGCTGGAAGAGACCATTAAAAACCTAGTCTAATCTCCAGCCATGGAGACATTGAAGCACGACTGCTTCGGCTAAATTATAGCCTGTAACTTTTCTACTTAAAAAAAATTAAGCAATCTAGCTAGATTAAGTGGTGAAAACTGTCCTCTTGATCTATGTGAATGAGTACAATAAAGTATAAATTCTTCACTTTTGGATACTGCCTGTCTTAAAAAAAAAAATGTAAGGAGTTTCATGATGTCATCAAGGTCTTGGGGTTTGCTGTGTAAAAGGAGTATTGTCTGAGCACAAACACTTGCCAAACACAACCTGATAGATTTTTATTTCTAGGGGTGGAAAATTCCGTTGTGTGAGACAGCAATGGCATTGCTTTGTGAGAAGTCTGCTGCCACCTTTCTCAGGTGGTAGTTACCAGGCTGTAATCCAAAGAGTGACAGTCCAGCTTGCAGACAAAAAAAGGGGAGTTTAGGAGTTGTAGGAAAGAGGGTGGTCACTGGGTGGGATAGCTTCTTTCTTTCATTGCCTCTTTTTAGCTAAAGATTGTTTTAAAATTTGTCGAGCTTCATTTTAGGCTCAAAGCTAAGACTTGGTTTATCATGCCATAATGCCAATCCTACCGTGGAAGTGTGAGGTAAGACTTGGAGCTGCTGCCTTTTTGCCTTGTTGTACCTTCTGGTTGTCCTAGTAGCAAAGTGTGTTTAGTTTGAGTTGGACTGTTTTGTTTCTACATAATAGTCTGGAACAAATGACTGTGAACAGGTAAAACTTGTGTCTTAACCCCAAGATAACTTGGATTTATATATTTGCACTTTCATTTGACTGCAGTATTGCATTCTTAGAGCACAGTGAATGCTTCTTTGTGATGGACAGTAAACTGGACTCTTCAAACTTGCATCAGGTTGTCTACATGAATTATTGCTGACCTTCCAGCCTCTCTATGCATTCAACTACTCTTCCCAGTGTTACCAAGGAGAACTGCTGTGCTTTTCCACCAGATCAGGATGGCTTTCTTGGTGGCTTGAGTGTTGTCTTGTATAAGAATTCAGTCAATAAGGAGGCAGGGCTGTAGCTAGCAGCTATGCCTAATGCTGATAACCGCACAGCTGGGTGAGCTGTGCTGCTCATGGAGTATCACTAATGAAAAAGCAAGACTTCTGCTACATACACAGGCAAGTAGGTGTGAGTGAGCCTCTTTGTGGTAGGGAGCTTTCGTGTGACTCAGCCTTACACTCATTTCACAAGCATGCATGAATTTCCTGGCTCTTGAGGACTGAGGGCCTTCAGCAGCTTGCTGCACATGTTCCCTATTTGAAACGAGATCTTTCTAGTCCAAGCAGTGACCGCACCCTTTAGCTGAGGATGAGCCATCAAAGATCGGCTTGGATGTAAGCTCTAGGTTGTGATTATGCAATGAGAAGGACGTGCAAAATGTTTTCTGTGCAGCGCCAGCTATTTGACTAGGAGAAGTGCAGCAGAAGTGTGTGGACTGACATACGAAAGACTGTACTGGTGAGAAACCACTGCCCCAAGTGGTGCTGTGGATGGGGAGAAAATAAAATGAAGCTGGATCAAGAATGTATCATTAACACTGTAGCATCTGGAAACAAGCAAATTGCTCTTGAAAGCACTTCCTGTGTGGCCTTGTTAGTCCTGAGCAGTAGCTGGGAGCAAGGAAGGCTTAAACAATCCCTGGTAGGAAGTCCAGGTGAAGCTTGGTAGGAGCCCCTGATAGCCACCTTATTCCTTAAGAAATGAGAAAGCCACTGAGATGTGTGACAGTGTTTACTGATGTGAGGCCACATGAGGTTGCTGCTGCCTGTTGCCTCAGGGGAAAGGTGCAGTTAATGGGAAATACTGCTCATGTGTTGTTTGTTACTCCCTAAATCAGATGCCACTGCAGTCACCTTGAAAGATCCAGGTGACAAAGTTACTGGAAATTCAAGATGGAATTGGGAAGGATGGAAAAGGCTGGAATAACTTGTGCTGAAACCAGGGGTGCAAAGCAGTTCTTGGAGGTGCAGCAAGTCTTCAGGTTCCTGTGCTGCAGTGTATTCCTGCTCTGAGCTCTGGCATGTAGGCATAGTGTGACAAAAATAACTTGCGTAGCTTTATGTGAAAGGAGGTGTTTTTTAAGACCTGGCTCTTGAAGGTGTGTGCAGTAAGGATCTGTGTACTGGGACAACTTTCCTTTTGCAGGAGCCAGCAAGCATATTCTCTTCAAATGCATAGATACATTGGAATTTGAGTGTTAGAAATTGGTTCTTTTCATGATGGGTGATGGTATGAAAAGCCTAATGGTTGCATCTAGCTGAGCTGTGAGGGGGCTCCATCCCTACAGCAACAGTGCCCCAGCTGGGAAGACAGCCCGCGTTCAGGATGAGAGCTGGTCTGCATCCCAGCAGCAAAGAACCTGGTGCTTCAGACATTGTTAAAGCCAAGATACAGCAAATAAAAGTTTTGCCCTAAGTGGGATGGGTACAAGCAGCCTTGCTAAAAACTTGGGCCATCTGCCCTGCCACATGGGTATTAAGTAACACCCTGGAGAGCTCAGCAGGTGTGGTGTTCTGCTTGTTTTTCATGTCAAGGGTAAGACAAGTATTACTGTGTGCAGACAGTGCAGCAGTCATGGTCTCATTGAACTCTGTGGTCTGCTCCTTTCATGAACAGACCAACTGCTTTGATCCAGTGACCTGAAAAGATGCTTTTGAGAGGAAAGTGGTAAATGGCAAACTGACTTGAATGTTTGGAAGAAACTTGAGCTACATGACACGGAAGAAAACATATAAAGGTTTCTCCTGGGAGTAAAGGCTTCAGAAAGATGTTCTCCCCTGAGGCAATGGCTGCAGTCTCATTGGCTATGAAATGGCTGGGACCTGTGCCTTGCTGTCAAACCAGTGCAGCAAGATGTTTTTGTCTGCAGGCCTGTTGCCTAGCTCACTTTCTTACAGTGGGCTGGCTAACAGGAACAGAAATACTTCCTTGAGCACAGCAATTGGAACACATGGCTCAAATAACTAGGCTTAATGTGTGGACTAACTCATGAAAGGGATGGGCAAGGGGTCACAGAGTGGACGAGGGGACTGTGTGTGATCAGATTGCAGTGAAACACTGGCAGGAATTCATCCATGTGTTCTGAAACTGCCATCATGCACTTGGGGAAGGAGTCCGTTAACCGCTTGCACATCTCTTCCACATCTCTTGGAGCAGTAGTCTAACTCCAGTTAAACATTTGCTTTTCATTCTGTTATTAACCTGAATGAAGTTAGATTTGGATTCTGCCCTTGAATGATGCCAGTAAGAGTATTTAATTATTTTTATATTTTAATTCTTACTCTTCATTTGTCAAAACTAGCTGGATCTAGCCAGGACAAAAAAAAACCCAGCCATTGTTTTACCAGTGCCCACACACTGCGATACAGCAGCTCCCTTGTGCTCTATGATGTACAGCTTTCAGCCACTCAAGGCATTAGCTCGAGGAATATACTGGTGAAATCCTTGCTGGATGAACTCTAGTGCTGGCCCCTGGAGAGGGGTGGGAGAGACTGGCTGGTGGGCTAACCTTGGTGAACTGACAAGCTCCTCTTATTACCCCCCACCTCCTCAGCAGGACAGGAGGAGATAATGACAGAAAAGCTTGTGACTTGAGGTAAGGACAGGGAGATCACTTGGCAATTACAATCACAGGCAAAACAGGCTTGTCTTAGGGAAATTAACTTGCTATCCTAGTCTGTTTAGTTGCAATAAGAAATAAGAACAAATCTACAACCACCTTCCCCTGTTTCTTCCTTCTTCCCAGGCTTAGTTTGACTTCTGGGTCTCCCACTGTCCCACCCCTGAGGAGTGCAGGGGAATGAGGGTTTTGGTTTGTTCTTAACATGTCACCTCTGCTGCTCCTTCTTCCTCGTGCTCTTCCCCCATGTTCCAGTGTGGGGTCTGTAGGATACAGTCCTTTGGGAATGAATTGTTTCAGTACAGGTGCTCTATGGGCCACAGATGCTGTCAGCAACCTGCTCTAGTGTAGGCTCCCCTGCACAGGCCGGATGCCCTGCCAGGAGCTACTTCTTTTGTGAGTTGTCCATGAGCTGCATGTTCCCCCTTGCTCTAGTGCGGGGTCCTCCCTGTGCTGCAGGTAAATATCTGCACCATGGGCTTCAGGAGCACAGCTGCCTCACCATGGTCTGCACCACAGGCTGCAGGGGAAAATCTCTGCTCTGGTGCCTGGAACACCTCTTCACATCCTGCACTGACCTTGCTGCCTGCATGGTGGCTTTTCCTCATGTACTCCTGTTTGTCTCTCCCTGCTGCTGGGGCATGGTGCCCTTTTTACGCTTCATCAAGTATCTTGCCACAGAAGGCTCAGCTCTGGACAGCAGCAGGTACCTTTTGGAGCTGGCTGTCACTGGCTCTCATGTAGTGGCAGCTTCTCGTGTCTTCTCACAGTAGCCACCCTGGCATCCCCTTTCCCCACTCGCTTCACACCTAAAGCTTCCCATGTAAGCCTAAGACACTGATATGCTGACAACAGGCACTGTGGGACCGAGAGGGTCTCAGGCTTAGCAGTGGTCTGTCCATACGAAGCAGTAAGTGTATGCCAGCTCTACTCCAACTGCTGCAACCTTTATCTTGAAGGTCTTCCTCAGAAAACCGAACACAAAACTATAGCAGGAACAAGAGTCTGATAAGTTGCTCTGGGGAGGCATTGGGTGCTGTACTCAGTTTAGCTGAGCAGAGGTTGAACCATATTATGGATCCTTATTTCCAGTGGAGATTTCATGCAGGTGAGAAGCATAGCCAGCCAGATGCCTCCAGCTTTGATGAGGATCAGCTAGATGAGTTTGAGGAACTTGAAAAGGTCTTGTGGATATGTCAGAGAAACACATCCATATGAAATGTATTTTTAACTCCTTTGAAGAGGGAAAGCTGGGTTGGTCCAGGTTGGTAGACAAAGTGAAGGACGCATGGGAGCTCCCTGAAGCTTTATCTCTACCTGCAGCTGGCACACAAGTCTGCTAATCTCCACAAGGTGGCAGTGACTGTCTATATATGCATTTATACACACCCTGGCTCTGGAAACACTTTTCTCTCTCTGGCAGCACTAGTGATAGTGGTATCTATCTCTAGGTAATGGGCTGGAGAAGAATGCCTGGGGGGTAGGTTTCCAGGTGCCACCATCTGCCTGGCCTCCAGGAGTGGGAGCATCTGGGGTGAGGTGGATTTGGCAGAGGTGTGAACAGACTCTAGGGATAGGGAGAAGCCAGGCGCTGGGTCCAACTATATCCATAAAGGAAGAGTTTTAGACCAGGCTTGGGCCATCTACCCTCCACTGGAGTCAGTCCATGACATTTCCTCAAGGAAGCAATTAAGGTCGGGTTTTCACTTTTCTTTGCTCTCGTTCTAGTCCCTCCGAGGGGGAGCTTGGAAGAAGAGCAAGGCCTGGCACCATAAACAGATGTCAGAACTGTGAAGCCTTCTGACAACAGAAATGCAATAGTCAGTCTTAGCACTACTTAGCAGAACAGCCCCAAATGCTTTCAAGCTTAGTAGAAAGTGGAGTCCCTGTTCAGCTAGTTATGAGAGGCTGAGGACAGGAACATGAGGCATATCCCCATACTGTAGGTGTAAAGGCCAGCAGCAAGCTAAGCTGTGAGGGACCTGCTTGGAGCTGTTGCTGTCTGGCTGGGTGGGGGTATAAGAGATGAACAGCCAGTCAGGGGGTGTGGGATCAAAGTAAGAGCAAAGGATCCGAGGTATGTCTTGCTTACTTCCATACAGGCTGCATCAGAGGTGCTGGGGTATTTATGACTGGATTTCACTCATCTGGGAACAGGGCTCCCATGAGAACAGACACTGTGGCTGGGTTGTGTTGTCCTGACCCCTCCTGTGGCCACCCACCCTGGAAGACCATGAGAGAAGCTCAGCAGGCAGCAGTGCACTCCCGGAATAGCTCCTCAGTTTCAGCAATCACAGCTCTTTCCATCAACTCCAGGGGCTTCCTGAGGCCACCCTTGGTGTGGCAGACTATGGTGAACTTTTAAAGGCTGGTCCCTGCTGTGTCCTAAGCTCCGGCAGGTTATTGGCCTGAGTGCCAGCTTCAATTTGCTTAGGAACAGGACACAAAAGCTCCAGTATTTATTAGACTGGAACACCTGTAATCTACAGCCTGTTTCATTTTGCATAGTCAGGCATAAGGCATCAAGTGGTTAAACCACTACCCTAGAAATAACACATGCAAATGAGCTGTTTAGCCTACAGATGATGAAGCCTGCAGCTCTTTACATTTAAGACTGTTTTAAACTCCTTTTGCTTTCATCTATTACATCCTCAATGAACTGGTGTCCTGGGTTCAGCAGTAGCAGTCATTTTTCTCCTTCTTAGTAGCTGGTGCAGTGCTGTGGCTTTGACTTTTGGCCGGGAGCAGCACTGATAACACCCATATTTCTAGCTGCTGCTCACTAATGTTTACTCTGACCAAGGACTTTCTGAGTCTCATGCTCTGC
>WYDI02003501.1:0-49162 GCA_009867235.2 Psittacus erithacus
GCTGTGAGCAGGACAGGACCGAGCCGGGGTTGGAGCTGGGACTGACACCGGAGCTGGGGCTGGGACCGAGCGGGAGGTGCCGCCGCGGGCGGGGGAGGGAAGGGAAGGGAGAGGCCGCTGCCGCCTCAGCGCCAGACGCGCTCCGCCGCCGGCGGCCGCATGAGCACCCTGGGGGCGTTCCCGGAGCAGGCCCGAGGGAGAGAAGGGGGGCAGCGGGGCACATGCACGCGCGCGTCTACATTTACGGGTGTGTTTCTGCGCCTCGCAGCCTTAGCACCCCCCAGCTTCGGGCTGATGCACCTGGAGAATGGGTGGGATTCTCAGGCAAACACAACGTCCTACAAAATAAACGCGGGGAGTAATGTTTTGCGCCTGTAGCGTCGAGCAGAGTGGCAGCCTGTGTCGGGAACTGCCCGTGTACCGGTAAGGCTTTGCACTGCAGAGACTTGGCGAGCCCGCCGAGGCGCGCTGGCCTGAGGCTCAGGCGCGGAGGCAAGACGGGAACGTTTCTGGGTCTGAACGGGGAGAACGATTCTGGCAGAAATTAAGGGAGTCCCATGGCTACTTAAATGTGAACCGATTGGTTATGTAGCTCTGACTGGCCTGTCTTATGTGCCCAGTACCTGCAAAATAAAGTCATGTCTGCATATGCGTCTTAATCCACTTTCAGAGTCCAAAAAGTGCACTGAAGCAGCTTGGGTGAGATTCTGTTCCTCTAGCATGTTCATTGTAATGGTGCAGACTATACACACATAAAGATGTTTCGATTCATCTGAATTCTTTCATCCCTGCAAAAGCCTAATACATCCAGAAATTCCACCCTGCTCTTGAAGTCTGCCTTTTCACAAGTGCTGGGCTGGCTTCCTCTGCAGACAAAATACAGCCAGTTATAGCCCTGAATAGAAGTATCATGCTTTGTTCTTATGAAAATCAGATATGAATAGTAAATGTACATAAATGCTGTGCTCTAACAGTATCCAAGGCAGTCATGCAGTCTTTTCACATCTTTTAAATTTGCTTTTGGAAGTTTTCATACCTCCGCTGATTATTTCTGGAGTGCCAGTCTTTGTAGTGACAGGAGAGAGGGTGCCACCTCTGTAGGCTAGGGAAGGGGTGATCCTACAGCAATCACAGCTGATGCCTGGAAGGTCAGTCAGTCTGGGCAGCGCCTCAACTGCAAAAAGTGCATGATGAGACAAAGTTTAGCAGATGTTTGCAGTTGTTATTTGTAAGTCCTTGGCTCATTGCTTGTGAGAAACAGGCAGGGAAGATGAACAGTCACTGTCACTCCTTTCATTGGAGATGGTGGGGAAAAGTGCTTACAAGTAGTGCTGCATCCCAAGCACTCCAGCCTTGCATGGTAAAGCTGCTCACAGTACACATTTCTTCAGTCTCTGGTACTGAGCCCAACTGGCACTCCACTATACCTATCAATACTAATTAGCTGTCTTAGTCTCCAAAGCAAGGCGACCATATCCAGACTTCCTATTGGGTATGGTCTATGCTAACCCTGAAACCACAAACAAATTGTTCAAGACAGCACTTGCTGGCCAGGCCAAAACCATGCCAAGGTCAGCTTGAGCTTAGACACAATCAAATTCCAGTCCCAAGAACATTTGCTGGCACTGTTTAATTCATTAACATGGATGTAACCCAAAAGTCCATTAGCAAAGTGCTTACAAATGTCACAGATTTTGCCCATTTGTGCAATAGTATTGTGGATTCCCATCCTCCTTTTTAATTGTAAAGGCTTGTTATTTAAAGATACTTTTGTATATGTATTTGATCTGTTCTACAAAAATACCAATAAAGGAATCTGACAGCAGGAAATAAGAGAAGAAATGGATTATTAATATTAGGATTTCATCTGTCCTGAATAGATCTATTGCTGATGAGAAATGGATAAAGAGAAATTAAGTATTAGGTGCCATTCCATAACAATGCAAGCTCCATTTCTTACAGGTATGTCCATGTACTTAGAGACAGGTTAAATTAGTGGATGACAATCCTACTACTTGGAGATCTCTGAAGCCCCAAGTCCTCTGAACACACCCTGTTCATTCCCTTCCTAATCCGACACGGAGTTTCCTCTTCTGGAGTTATACCACCCTTCGATTTCCTCTGCCTCGCCAAAAGACACTTTGAGCACTTTTTCATAATTTCATTCCAAACAGGCTATACTGTGCTGTAGGTACATGTAGAGGGTTTTCATGGTTAAACATAACATTTAGGAAACAAATGTGGCACATAAGGATTCAGTAAGTTCCCAGTTGGCAGAAAACTTAAATACATAATAGTCCACTTCATACAGAGTTTTAAGAGTGACGCCTTACCAGCATCTAAACAAGGTCTTGATTTTCAAAAGTGCTCTGCAGCTCCGCAGCTGGTAATTTTCATTGTAAAATAAGTTGGGGTTTCCCCAAAACACCACTTCAACTCCTACATACTTTTATAAAATGTAGTCCTTCTTTGATGGCCAAATGACACTAAATACTGTACCCAAATAGAGAGTACTTGTATTGTGTGATGCTTCCCATGAGAAAGCCAGCCCCAGGAGCAACCTGTCCCATCTTCCACTCAGCATCTCCCAGCTCTGCAGTCTGCAGCTCCCCCAACCCTGTTCTGCAGCTTGTGCAATGCAGCTCTTTCTGGAGAAAGGTTTACTTATAAAACAGCATATTTCAGAGGCCCTATTCAGAATACAGCCCCATCATGATTTTCAGCACAATATGTAAATAGGAAACTGTGGAGAATGGACAGATATGAGGTAAAACAAAGAAATCTTAAGCCAACTTCAGCCCTACAGCCAGCCTAATCTTAAACCTCCTCTGCACATTCCTCTGTATGCAGAGAATAAAAATAAGCCAGGAGTAATTGGAAAATAAGCATATAGAGAGAACTGAGCTAAGCTGGTATCCTATTCATGCTCACTATGTGTTAACTATTTGTTCTGTTGGACTTTGCTTGTGCTTCAGGTAAACATAATTTATCACGTGACCTTACTGACTGATTACAGGACTGCACACTGTTAATCTGCTCATTCCTATTCACGGTTGTCTACAGTAGGGTTCCGTTATGCAGTTACATGTCACTGTTCAGTTTGATCTAGGTCAGACTGGTAACTCAAACAAAAACAAGCCGCACTTCAGTTTATGCTAAATTGGTCAAATTTAAACTTAAAGGTACCTAGATTTGAAAAACTTTTGCATGATCACTGGCTTCTGTTACAGGGCACAAAACATCCTCAGCTAAAACATACCTGTCCATCCAGCACAGGCAGATGAAACCAATTACATTAGTCCTATTAAATTGCTAGGAGTTCTGTGTTTAACTAACTTAAAGACCTTAGCAGGGCTACACATCATTGTCAAGACCATAGAAACAACCATTTGGCAGTATCTCAGGTCTAAATAGGTTTTAAATGCCTAGCTCTGACAAATACCTGAGAGGCCAATTTCTGCACAAAACTAGAAGCAGAGAACTGCACAGCAACTTATTGAGATCACCATATGAGGGAAATTTGTTTTGGACCTGACTTCTGCATGTTATGAATAATTTTGAAAGAGTGTAACCTAGCATGAAAGCATTTAATAATCTTCAACTGCTCCAAGCCAGTGAAGTGGATACCCTGGAGACGCAATTTGGGAGGTAAAACAGGTTGTCATTGTGTTCAGCATGCCAGCTAGCTGAAAAATCCCCTTCTGTTCAATTTTCACATTTTGGGGTTAAACAAGCATTACCAGACTCAGATTTTACTCCCATCTGTGATATGTCACCATAATGAAAATTCCACTTTTACCACCTTCCCTGCTCCCCAGGAACCTAATTTTTTCATGGTCTTTTACAATCAGAGCCTGTAAAGGCTGCAAAAGTCATCTACAGCACTGGCTAGGGTCTCAAGCACCTAACAACTACACTGTTGTATGTTTCTATACAACTTGGCTTAAGTCCAGCCCAAATATACGCACTGGTATCAGCTGAAATCACACCTTTGTGTTGCAGCCTAGATATACTCTAAATAAAAGTGTGTTTAAAATACAGAAGACCATAATGACTCCTTAAAGAGTCTGGAAAGCTATTTCTGCTTTAGTAAAGAAGAAGGATTGCAGGACTTAGCTCTTACTAATTGTGTGAAGATTGGCTGGAAATAAACACATGCACAGCAAGGTCTGCTTTGCTCTAGTATCACACATACAGAACTGTACTGTTTGGTAAATGTAAAAACCTAAGCACTGCAGTATTTAAAATACTGGGGAAAATGTCAGCAAAAACGAGGACAGTGAGGACTTGAATGGTCAATATCCTGTCCTGCTTTTAGCATTAGACAGTGAACTTGGCTGGTCAGCTGGATTCAGCAGGCATTCAAACAGACTGTGGTGCAAACAAAGCATGTTTCCATGAAATTCAGGCAAATTCAGGGAAATCTGAAGAGCTATGTTATGTGGAAATTTGAACTAGAAGATCACTATAGTCTCTTCCAGCACAATATTCTGTCTTTTCAAAAGCTTAGCCAGTTGCTTTATGCATCACTGAACTCAAGGCCAGCAACTAAGCTCATTTAGGGGATGGATAAATCTTTTAATTAATTTCAATAGGCTTTGGATGAGGTCCTAGCAGAAACTGTGATTCAGCAGTTCATGGAACTAGGAAGGAAGCAAAAGTCTGTTTTATCACTCATAGTAAGTGGGCAAGAATTATATGAAAATAGTTAGAAAAAGGTGTATGGAAGATCATTCCATGACAGTATGAGGGTACATTCCTTGCTTGGATGTAAGCCTGAAGAATTTGCATTTGCTGGAAAGTACTGACAGAAGCATAGGATATAATGCTCTCCCAGAAGTGCTCAGTAATAACACTTCTGATGCTGGTTCTGATGATGGAACAAAGGGTGTGCCACACACTGAAACTTGCCCTGAGCTATCAGGGTGGAGCTTCATGAAAATCTGGTCTGCACTGCAATTAATACATTTTTTTGCCAGTACCTGAAGATATCTCTTGATAAATAATGTTATTTGCAAATTCTCTTCCAACTTGAACTGTTATTCCAAGCATAGTGGGTATGATTCACCTGGTCAAGTGTGGACTCTGAAACTGTCTACAACTAATTATTTACATTTGCTGGATGCACAATGGAGTGAAGTAGGCACTTTTCAGACCAGATTTATGAGACTCATTAAGATACCAATACCTGAATGAGTAGACATTCAAAAGTGGCCTTCAAAATGAATCAAGTGAGTCTCATCCTAAAAATACCAATTTCTATCAAATGTCTAAACAGGGATTCAAGATAAGTAGTTGAAATGTATCTTGCTATCTGCAGAGAATGTAAGAAGACTGTAGCTTAAGTATCCTCACTGAGTATTCAATGACTCAAACCTAAAGACAGACATAAATTTTGACAAGCTTTGGATCAGGGTCTATTTGAAGGTGTTGGATTTTGTTCTATTTATTCAAAGGCTGGCATGGGAACAAGCAAGCAATGTCCAAATAGGAAAAAAGTTTCTTTGTTAATATAGCATAGAAAGAGCTTATTATCTTGGAATTATATGCTTGTTATTTTCATAATATTTTAATTTTTAGTATTAAAATACCTGTACACATTTTAACCATACCCATAAAAAATTAATGATGTACAGATCAAACCTGTAAACATTGTATTATGTGCAGTATTATATATGTGCTTTGAAATACCGCAACAAAATAAAGCACTCTGTTTTGGGAAGCACATCAAATGTAGAAGGACATCATGGTGAAGACTTCATGAGATTTTGAGAGATTCACTTTTAGAAATGAGATTCAGAAAGAAAGGGAATTAAAGAAGGAATGGGAAAATTATACTACGGGAAACGAGAAAGTCTGAGGAGCAAATCTACAAATTATACATCTAGGAGTTCCCCTACAGCAAAGACGAATCTCAGTTCCCAATCTCTCTGGCCTTACAGCCCTTTTAAACTCACTGAACAGTGCAGAAGGATAATGGAATGAAAATTAGGACCTTGCTCCCTGTTTTTCTCAGAACAATAGCTCTTGGCACTTCACAGATCTCTCAGAAACTTAATGAATTACTGCAAAAAGACCCTATGTTCTTGTTGCTGATGTGCTGAAGGTCTTCCAAGGTGCAAGTAAACATGGTGTCTATAACAGGTTTTTATGTATAGCTGAATTTTCAGATTTCCTCTGCAGGCATCCTCAGAGCAGTCTCTTGGCTTCACAAACATCAATGGCACTGAAATCATTGCCTTCAGTGAGGTTGGGACTCAAAGCTGCATCCTCCATCTCTCTCAAATCTCTTTAACTTTGATATGAAGAACTGAGTTTTCTTGTATTATTTGCTGAATTTAGCCCCTTAACTTTGCTTGATATACTGTATCTTATCTGATACGTGTGAGCACAAGGTTCACATAATGCCTTTTTTGTTGCAAAGTAGAATTTATATCTTAATTTTTGTTTATTTTAGCATTTTTATCTGATTGTAAAATGCTCAATCATATAGTAGGAACATGTTAAAACATGTGCAAACATGCTGCTTTTATGAAAGTGAGAGAAGTTAAAAACTTACAAATTATGACATGTCCTCAAAAATCTGTTTTCCTAGGGCAGTGTTTTTTACAATTGTATGTGATGAAATTCCATTTACCGAGCTCCATTAATCATTTTATCTTAGCTGCCTGAATTCCCTTCATCCTCTGAAGGTTTTCAAAATGTCAGTGCAACCCCTCCACATTGCAAATACTGCTGAAACAGCCAAGAAAAACCTTGTTTTTGTTAAATAATTTAGTGTGCATTCACACTATTTCATTTTAAGAATGGTGAGAATTCCCCAAGAGTTCAATTATCTTAAACTACAGCATATAATTAAACTGTAAATTGAAATTACAGCTTTAAAAAAAGGAATTTCTAGAACCAGTGTTTCCAGGTCATAGAGTAGTGTATCACAGTATTCTGGAGTACATGCTTTCATACACTGTAACTTCACTTGTAATTAAGTACATAAAAACTGGCAGATTTTTTAATGAATGTGTGTTTCTGCAATAGCTATTTACGACATTCACTTACCCATAAAAAATGGGATATTAGTACAGCAGTCTGTTTTATAGACATGTGTATCCCTGTAGGCAGAGGCAGCTTCCTTTCAAAAGCAGACTGACCTAACAGCAATTCATAGTGTAGACAAACCTGTTTCCCACATTTCACACAAAAGTAAATCAAGGTATGGAGACAATGCCCTAAACCAACAGAGTAAAAAAATACATATGTTAACTCATCAGAGAGAGAAGACTGAGAGAAGCTTCCATGACACTTTCATAGGAAGAAAATAACAGGGTCTGATCTATGGGAGAAAAGTGTAAGAAGAACTAATAGTTAGGCATTGAAGTCAATGAAATGCAAAGTAGAAATAAGGCACATCAACAGAGGTCATCTTCCTGAACCTTTGCTACCAAGGAAAGCAGTTTCTGCTTTCCGGCTAGCTCCACCATGGTGTCAAGAAGAGATAGTTATTTAGAGCAGGGGTAGGTAGACATTAAGTATGTAGGTAAAACCACTCAGAACCTCTATTCTATATTAGATTACATCCATGCAACAATCACATAATGACAGTCAACCTCATGTTACACAACACCTTTCTTACAGAATCAGTTTATGGAGCAGCTAAAATGGCTTCTATAGACATAAGTGATTAAGAATTATGTTTTTGAAAATACACTCAACAATATTTATAAAACTTGCACAAAACTTTGTGTTTAGTTTAGATACAGGTGAATACCAGTTGTCCCTCCTTGAGGACTAACTCTTACCACATACTGCCTACAGGAAAGGAGGGAGGGTAAGGAGTCCGATCTCAGTGATTATGAAGGACGTGAGTAAAGCTTTCATATGTCAAGTCACCAAATAAGCCGAAGTCGAAATAAATTTAGCCCTTGAGTAATGCCATTATAGGATATTCATTCATGCTGTTCAAAAAGCAACTGTCTGTTACATTGCCAACCCCCACAGCAGCAGTTGTGTTTATTCAAATGAAGAGGGTGTGGACCCAAGAGCTACATCTTTCCAAACATTACTCTAGCAACCAAATGTTTGGAAATTGCTGCCATATGTCTGAAATGTGCCCTATACTGGACAACTTTCTGAGGTCTCCTAGCCCTGTTTTTAAGCTGAAGATTCACCCTGTGGTTCTTTTGACCACTAACAGCAGTTCTTTCAGAGTTTCTTCTTTCCTTCTCATTTTGTTCCTTAGCAGTAATTTACTTCAGATATTAAAAAAACAAACAAAATATATTTAAAAGTTTTTTACCCCTGAGAGGGGTCACAGGATCACAGGACAATTCAAGGCAGAGAGCTTAGTATGTCATCTAATCCAGCCTGCTGTTCAAATCAGGGTGAGAAATGAGGTCAAACAAGGTTACTTGGGGCTTTATCCAGGAAGCTCTTAAAAACCTCCAAGGATTGAGACTGCAAAACCTGACAGTACAGAGCTCAGAAGTTTGCAATTACATTCCTTACTGTGTCTGAAACAAAGTTCCAACTGCACTTATGCTTAGCTACAATGCTCATGCATTTTCATCTTAACTGAAATAATGTAAACCACAACCAGGATGCTATTTGAATGATTTCTCTAGTAAACAGAAATTTTGACAGCCGGACAGTTTGTATACACTGCATAATACAGTTAAAATGAGAATTGGTGGTAAGGAGGCAGAAAGTCAGTGATATAACTGTTCAGCTCTCAGTGAGGTATGGCAGTATGGTATGTGTTGCATACTACAACATATACCTTGCAAAGAGGTACAAAAGATTGTGTGATAGGCATCAGGACAGGGTTCAATCCAACTGATATTCAACATGTAGATAGCCAGTCTATCCCAAGAGTGAACCTGAACAATGGATGTATTGACACCAACTGAGTCAAGCCAGGCAGGGTTTACCCCCTGACGTGGGTCACAAAGAAAGTATAGATATAGTTTACATTCATCTTAAAAGATTCCAGCCCTTGAGGATTGATGCTTCCCAGCAAATAGAAGGAAAACTACTTGTAGGGTATCTAAAAAACACACAAAAGTTATGAAAGACTGGGGAAGACTTTTTCATAATAGCCAGAAAGAACAGTTTGCCTTGCAGCTACCTAAAGTGTAGGGTAAAACAAAAAACAAACTTCACAAGAAAGTGAGAGCTCATAAGGGGCATATTGGCCTACTTGGCTGAAAATTTGTAAGTCTGAATTTAAGCATTTATATTACTTTCTAAATTCTGGTGTGGAGAGAGTGACAGCTGTAAGTCATACACCATAATCTTCATGGGATTAACAACTGCAAGATAACCTGGAGAGTGGCTCCAGAGAGATGCCCTGCAGCAGGTGAGGACATGGAGCCAATTTGCAGGAGGGAAAAGACAAGATTCACAGAGGCTCTACCGCTCCACAGCAGGATGAGGTTGAGCTTGCAGCAGGGTGCCAGAGACCCCCACAATGCTGGCACCTCTGAAGGATAGCTAACTTCCACAGCCAGAGACTTGGATTACGTAGCATCTTCTGCACCTGCTGCCAGTCACCATTCAGCATAACAAAAAGCTACATAAAGCCTCCTCAGTTGCAAATGACTCATCTGAGACACTCTGAGCATTGCTGTAGAACTAGGTTCAACTTTTTAGAAGTTAACTGAATGGGACTCACATCCTTTCCTCCTTCTTGCTCCCTCTCCCTTTTTATTTCTCTTCCTTTCCCACTTTATTTCTTGTTTGTTTCATAATAGTCCTATTGTATTTTTATGTAAAGTTATGTACATCCTCTAGATGTAATAGATTGGGATAGCTGCCAAGACTTGCGAAAGAAAAGGTAGGTTGATTCCATTATGAAAGTATTATAATTACCATAAGTTTAGACTTAATTTTGGAGCACAAAGTGACAAATTAGGGGCATAATTGGGCAAGGTTGTAACGAACTGCTTAGTAAAAACACACCACATTTAGTCCTTCAGAATTCAACATTTTTCAAATCAACATCTAAGGGGGAGTGTCTTAATTCTTGCAAGCAGCTTTATTTCCTTTTGCTAGGCACACCTAGATACCATACATCTGAGAATCTTCAAACTTCTATCTTCCTTAGTCCCCTTCTGGAAAAAACTAGTAAAGTCATTCTCTATTTCCACAACCAAAGGGATCTCACACTATCACACACGTTTTCAAGTCTCTTAGATTCACTGTTATGCAAGAGACTATCAATTATTACACACCTAATTCACAGATTCTTACCTTAATTGCCATATTGTGTTCCTTGAGCATAAAAAAGCACATCATCCTGTCCTGTGTGACAGGTTCTGTCCAGCTTTCTGAGATCCCTGAAAAAATTATTTACTTAGTTATTGACAAGAGAAACATACTTTTCAGGATCTCTCAGCTGTTATGCAGAGATTAAGTGAAGGTTCTTTGCCACTGGAAATATTTCTTTTAAATGTCCTCATTAACTTTCAATACAGACTTCTCATTCAAATTTAGGAAACACGTGACAGCTGCAGCATGTTCTTTGGCAGCTGCAGGTTTTGGCAAATCCAGCTAACAATCAAGTTCTCAGCAGGCTTAGGATAAAACTACTGAGATAACTCATGAGATAACAGCATCTTCTATCCCATTCCATCTTTTATGACAACATAAGTCAGCTAATTTGATTTTGCCACAAACCTGATCATCCGCAGCACTGCAATATTAAAATGCACCACATCATGGGATGGTAACTCTTGAAAGAAACATTTTAGCCTGGCACCAGGCAGGTACAAATACATGGTTTTGTAGAAGATTCCACTGAACCAAACCACTAAAAGCACAAGTCCAACATTTGTGAACACCACTAGAATTCATAAAATACACACCAAAACCTGTAAACTCCTAATATTTCACCACCTGACTCATCACTATTAAAAAGTCTTAAAAACAATATTTCCATGCCTATTCATGTGCGCAGGGAGGGGTAAATCTTCACTAGGGATTCAGAAAATAAGCATTTCTTCTCAGAGCATGCTTAGTCTGAGACTGCAAAGGCGTACCCCTGTCCACAGTATACAATTCAGCTGTGGAACTCCTTGCAACAGAGAACGTGAATATTGAATTTTACATGGGTTCAAACACAGACAGCATAAATTCTTGACAGACAAATTTGTCAGACTGATAAGTAGAGTTACCACATTCAGCTCAGGAAGGGTCTGAGTCACCAGTCAGTGTATTCAAACATGTAGAGACTATTCAGAGGATATATCATCCTGTTTTGTCTGTACAAGTCCTTCCCTCAGCATCTGTTGTTGACTGCTGTGAGAAACAGGATACTGAGGGAAATGGATCATTGTCACATGCACTATGGCTATTCACATGTTTTTATAAGCCCAATGACAAAAGAATTGCACTTCTAAGGAGCTCTCCAACATCCCTTAGTAGTCTTACAGTGCAAATACAGAAATGAACTACAGGGCTGAGGGGTAGCGCTGATGGGCAATCTACTCTTTTTCCTAAGGACATTTATGGCTACTATACATGAGGAAACAACTATAGTTAAAAAGAAAGAAAATTCCACAAAGCCTCAGTGGAGTGTCTTCCCTGAGATTCACCATCCACTGCAAGGGTAAAACTAAATGCCACTGACAGGGGATAATTATGAATCCCTGTTTCCATGCATAGATAAGTGTCCTGAACAGCCGCCGGCTGTTTAATAGGAAATGTTCAGCATCACTGCTACTCCCATTTCCTTTAGGAAGAATACCTTTACATAAAGGAGCCTAGACAACAAGAAAGAGTGCTTGCACTTCCAATCTATAATGCCACTGGCTACCACAATACTAAAATTTGAACAATACAAATCCTAAATCACTTCTCTGAATCTAACTGAGCACTGCCGTATAACCCAGAGGAGTACTTTGTAGAGTACCTGAGACCATGCTTCCTTTCTTCCCCATGAAAGCAACATTGCTGAGGAAAGTCCCAAGCTTTCTGCTGTCATGGCCAATGCCAAAAACTGAACTGCATGGGGTGCCTTTGCTAACAAATGAGAAGAAAAGTGGGCATGATGAGTATCTCCCCTCCCAACATAAACCCCCAGGGAAGAATATGCATGGCGACAGGGAGCCCTGAGGCATTTGAAGCAGACAGGATATTTCCAGTCAGATGATAACACATTGTACTGCCAGAGTGACATAAACCATTTCTGATTTGGTCAGCATCATTTTATGCATGATTTAGTAATGATTTTATATTTGCTTTACAGTAGAGCAGGACAGCACAGCTGAAGGCATCATAAATTTTTCCTTTTTGATTGACTGTAACTTGCTCTTTTGTGGGAAACCTGAGGAATTTTTTGCTTGGATGCATGTGTATATCTTTTCTTGTCCAAATGGTCTGGTACCTCAACTTTTTCTTCTTCCATTTTGTAAATTATCAGTCTAAAATACAAATATCCTTGCTAGGCATTTATAACATAAAAATGCTGTATATTATACTGCATACAGAGACTTAAGGCAAATTTAAAAGCAGGCATTTCAATTTTCACTTATTGAACTCTGCTTATGTTGCTTCCAGTTATTTAAGAATAACCAGATTATTCTTATATTGTGAGTATGAGCTGTATTTCTCTGCTACTTTTTTCTGTTTATCTTGAAAAACAAGACTTCAAAAGTCAGATTCCTTAAAAAGGCATAAATAAATACTGGTATGTTGTAATACTAATTAAAAAAAATACTTTAAAAGGATGTGGGAACTCAGAAACAGGAAACTTTTTTTTTCATTATTACCTACAAAACTTCATAATCTGACAGAAGAGACATTATCTTGCTCCATGATGAAATGCTGTGACTTAGGTTAGCATCACTGATATATTTTCACAGGCCACATTCTTCATCTTCTAAGCAAACATCAACATTTAGGGTTGAGGGTTGCTATTTAGAATAGGTAGTGTTAAACAGTTTAAAATGTGTTCCTACATCATCACAGCCGTATCCTGTCTGCACCACTGAATAAACATAAGAGCCCTAAGAAGCCATGGTGCTGGAATGACCAAGGCTGGAGTTCCTCTTAAGACCCAGGCACCATCCAACGTTTCGTTTCCTAATTGGACTTCAGAGGAAAGAGAGCCATCTGCTGCTCCACACAAGACATGCTGCGGTGTGCCTTTTCAGCTTAAGTAAAATGTCAGGGTGGGATTTAGGGAAGGAAGTGTAAATCTTTGCTGTTCTCCTCTCTTATCTGTGGGGACAGATGACAATGGAAGTGGGGTGCTGAGCAGTGCTTTCCACCACCTCTCCACCCTCATACAGAGCACAGCTGCATCCAGCATTGAAAGTAACCAGGCCAGAAGCAGTTGAATACAAGCAACAGTCCTTTTTAGAAATACAAATAAATAAAGTCAGAAAATGCTTCTAATACATCACATCAGGACTGCATCACAAGTATGACACAGAGCCTGGCAAAGCAGAGCCCAGGCAACAACCAGCTGGCCAGGGGCAAACGACACCTGTTTCCATACAGCTATACACAATGTCAGCCTTCAAGGAATACGGAATTATGTTCTTATCTGCTGTGACAAAGCTCAGTCCTCCTCACACACTCCTAAACCTGTATTTATAGGTGTCACTATTTGACAGGCAGCAGCCTACCATTCAACCTGTAGCGTGTTGATAAGCAAGGAAGATTCACTCACCAGCGAGCTTCTGTAAGATCCAAGGAGGCAGCAAGGCAGAGAAATCCACATTCCTTGCTATTGCAAGGTTTGTTGGCATTATCCCATTCTGAGAGTGTAGGTAGGTTTAAGGTAAAACTTGCCTTGGTGAGAAGAAATAAGAGGTAAAAGCGAAGAGGCTATCTCTCCAGTCCCTGAAGTCCCTTGTCCTCCCTGTGTCTAAGAAGACACGTGTCCTCCATGAGTCTAAGAAGAGCTAAAGGTTCAGACTATGGATGAAGTTATCGTACTTATGACCCCGTGCAGCACATCAGTCCTGGCCCATATGCCCCCAGGTTTTCTTTCTCATGGGCTGGGTGCTAGCACACTGGGGTCTTTCTCTGGTGGTATGTACAGAAAGGCCCAGGAGAGTACAGAATGTGAGAAATGCAGAGGTAGTCTTCAAGTACTACAACCCAAGTCTTATTTCTCATAAAATGTTGCAAAATGTGCTTGATGTATGTTTTGTCAGAATAAAGCGATTGGGTTTCTTTCTGTAATTCTGGCTGTAAGAGTGACTTCCAGGTAAGTCTGACTCACAGTTAACCTCAGAAGACACTCAGAGGTTAAATTTCAGAACCAGAACAGAGGTCCTGGTTTGCTTCACATGTTCACGTAGATGTAATACTATATGACTAGCACACAGCCTCAGTCATTCTATTGATACTTGCAAACTCAGTATATCTACCTTGTGTGAAATGAGATATCTGAATATGCCGCTAGAGATCTTTTACTTTCTTCCATTTTCCAGTATGCAAAGTTTTCCGGGCAGTTTTTTAGACATCAGAATGATGATACAGGCATATAGCAAAGGCAAGGGTTTCAGCGGATGATGGAGGGGATCTTCAGAATGATTCAGCACTCAGCCCTGGCAAGGGCACCAATGAGCAGAGGTAGGCTCTTATTTGAAAGCCTGTAAAACTTAAAAGATCTCTACCGTGTTGATAGCTTTGTCTGAGGTTGAAAAACACTGATTCTGAGAGAGAAAACCCTATTACATATGGAGTTTATATGTAATATAAACTATGATGCATATTCATTTATATTGGTGCATTTTAAGGCCTCGCTCCAGGAATTGGGCGCTGTGCACATACAGAATAAAAAAGCCTTGTGCTGCAGATGCTGCAATTTAGTGTTGTAATGATTGATGTAACGCTGCTCAAGTGGATGGGCATTTTACAGAGAAACCCAGCACCTGCACAGCAAATCCTCCCCAGTTCGGACACGGCTGTCACACTTCATCTGCCCGACATGCTGCTAGCCTTTGCTCGTGCACAGCCATATATGGTCGCAGCACCACGGCTCCTGCCACCGCACCAAGGAGCCCTCAACATATAGCGTTTCTCTGCCCCGCCGTTCCTCCGCAATGCACAACCTGAAGTGTTTGTACCAGAGCCAAGCTCACACAGCCACAGCCACAGCCACCTCCTCCCCGCGGCTGCCACAGAAGCGACAGGCTGCCCGGGGAAAGCAACGCGTGATTCGCCGGATGAGATTTGTCCTAAATGAGGTGCTTTTCCCAAAACAGCCGAGAGAGGCCGCACAGCGGCACCCGGGGTTGTCCTTCTGTCAGCGCGTCCATCAGTCTCCCCCCGCAGGAGGGACCGAGGGAGGGCGGGCCCGTTCGCGCTGCAGATGGGCGGGCTAGCTCAGGTCTTGCCCTCACCAAAGATGGCCGCCGGAGTGGTGCTGTGCTGTGGCTGAAGCCGTTTCCGCCCGGCAGCACTCGTCATATGACCGCCGGAGGCTGCAGCTGCAGCTGCCGCTGCCCGGGACAGAGTGGGACGAGCGGGCTGCGGCGCGGTGGGTTCCGCTCCCGTCCTCTCAGCGGTGGCGGCCGGCAGCCTGGCCCTGGGCGCGATGGGCGGTCCGGGTGGCAGCGAAATGGAAACCGAGGAAGGAGAGGACCGCACCCCGCTGCTGAAGGAGTCCCAGCCCGACATGGGTGAGAGGAGCGAGAGGTGGTACCAGGGCCAGCTGCTCTGGTGGGCCGTGCCCAGCCTAGCCGCAGCCTCTCTGCGGACCTGCCGGCCCGGGGCTGTGGAGCACGGCGACGCCGTGGAGGGCGGGCAGGGCCTGGCCGCGGCACCACACCGGCGGTGCCGCGCCCCTGTGTCGCGGCGTCGCGTTGCCATGGAGCCCTGGCCGAGAGCTTCCCGGTGGGGCCGGTTCCTCGCCTGCAGCAGAGGTTGCTGTCTGGCGCCCGCGGTCTCTTTGTAGGGCAACAGCGGCCGCTCCGTGGCCTCGGGCTTCACCTTCCTCCCCGCTCCGTTAGATGTGTCTGAGCTCAGGTACGCGGTCAAATACGGCTTTGCGTCCTGACGGGAGTCGGGGCTTTGTTCCCGGTGGGAACCGGCGCGCAGCCCCGTTTTCGAGTTCGGGTGTGAATACCTGCCCTTGGCTCGGTATCTTTTCAGTGGAGATAAGTGGGTAACTCCAGCTTAAACGCTGGTTTAATCGTTAATGACCGCTGGAGTCCTCCAAGGTTATGGCAGAATTTCACTTTAAGACAATTTAAGACTGATTGCTTGTTATGGAAGTGGTTGCCTGCACTGTTTTATTTCACGGAATGTACAAACTGTAAGAGTAAGGTGAGATTTTAAGGTGATTTTTATTTAGTATGATATGCAAAAATACTCTAACCTACTTGGAAAACACACAACTGCAGCAAGAGTGGCTGCTGTCAAAATTATAGAATCATTTAGGCTGCAGAAGACCTTTAAGACGGTTAAGTCCAACCATGAATGATTTTAAAGTGCCAGAAAGAAAAATTTTCGTTCAAGTCAGTTATTAAAGCAATACATTCTGAAGTTTGCACAATACATCATGCTCCAGTTGAGGTGGTTCACCTCGCCCACAAGGAAAAATACGGCAGAAGAGCAACTTCCTTTAACTGCCATGCAACTTGCAGCAGAGACCAGTATTTTCTTAACTGCAGCTGAAGAATCTTGTTCAGCTATAGTTGCAGTATTATAAAACATGCCCCTTAAATCAGAATTAACTATAGATGTAGGACCTAAGGCTACCAATCAAGGTAAGACCTTGAACATCATGGTTAGCTGCCTTGAACGTTGGGGGGGGTGAGGGGATGAATGTCTGTGTCTTTTTGATTGTAGCAACCTCGTGAAGAGGTGGGTGACTGAAATGCATCTGGTATCTTCTCGAATCTTCTGTTCCGTTAACTTGATCTGATATTCTCAGGTATTGCAAATGCACTTAATGGAAAGACAGGGAAGCAATAATTTAGCAGTCATTTGTTTCAGACTTGCAGATTTACATGCTTATAAATTTTTATGATAAACTATTTATGGTTGAAAAAAATCTGACATGAATTATCTTAAGCTCTTGTACGTCTGTCCTGTGGAGCTTCTCTCTAGACAAGGTGAATAGCAGCAAGAGGCTTCCAGAGGGGTAGTAATGGATGTTCCAGTTAATCTGCATTTCCAAGGAAGGGTTACATCATTGGTGTGGTATTCAGCCTCCTGTTGTTATTGTTTAACCCCAGCAAATACAGGCAGTGGAAAGGTTAAATAACTTTACCTGTAATTATATTAATTGTTATAAATTATATGACTATACTTTTTATACTTAAGGCAAATTGCTTTTTAAAGAACAATAAAAAGCAATGAAGCTGCTTGACTGGTTTTTTTTCAGTAAGAGCTTCCTGCTCTTGGTGCTTATTATTTTTTAAGTAAGCAATAAAATCTTGGCTGCTTTCCTTCATGTCACTTAAAAATCAGGTACGCCTTTCTCAAATGCTTCTGAGGCAACACTTGCAATTACTGCAGATCGGAAGGCATTTTGTGTATTTGTACAGTAGCATCACTTATTACTCATTTACTAAATGAACATAGCAAATACAGCATCTCTGTGTCATTTTTGCAACTTGTGCAGCCATAATGAGCTTCACATAAAGTTGATCAGGGTTAGAGACTTCAAAAATGGGTAAGTTCTACTGCTTTCTTGAAAAATACAGCCTTGCAAATAGGCTCTGTTAGTGCCCCCTCTGAAAAATACAAAATCACATAGGGTTATTCCTTTTTTCAAGGAAGTTACTGGGAAGGGGACAGTCTTTAGATAGCTTATCTACAGGGCATGCATTTAGCTTTTTACTGCAGATCAAAGGATCCAGTCAAGAAACATACTGCAGTAGCAGATGAAGTTCCAGTCAATCCTGTTGTTCATAGATATCTTTATTTGTCATTTGAATTCTGAATAGCCAGATAAAGATGAGAGCACTGTAGAATGATGTAATACCTGCAGGTGCTGATCCCAAACCCTCCTGGAGTTTCAGACGTCCAGGTTATAAAATTTTCCACTAACACCATAATTTCCTCACAAAAGTGGAAACTCCACCCCTAACTATTTGTAAATTCAGCAGATTCTTCAAGTAGTTTCTCAACACTAACATTTCTGCTCAGTAGGTTCAGGCATTCCCACTTTATAAAGAGTATCTGCAGACCTTAAACTGTTACAAAATTCATTGCCACTGGTGATGTGCTGGCCAAGTTACAGTTCAACTCTGACAAACAATTTCTGCCAAATGCCGTTGTGTACTACTGTAGAAGGAAATCAATAACTGTTGCAGTTCAAAGTCTGATGTATCTGTTTAAAGAGCTGACAGAATCAACTTAGTGCCACAATGCAGGTTTTATGATGAATTTAAGGCTCATTTTTCTTTGTGACCTTCATTATTGTATGGCAACTGTGGCAGAGTGAAGTACTGGGCAACTGAGAAACTTGCTGTTTCACAGTGCCACTGCAGTATTTGCCATTCCTGTTTCTGCTAGTTTTCTCTGTTTGGCAGCTGTCAGCAAATGCATATGCCTTTATAAGCAAACTTAAGGAGAAGTTGTCCTAGAAGACGGCCTGGAATCTCAGTGACTGTTCTTTAATACTGACAGCCCTTGTTTTTCTTGATCTGTTTTCACATGTGACAGGCTTCCCACTAATCTTGGTGTTATTTTAGTGTGAAGTTCTAATTAAAAAAAAAAAAAAAAAGGCTGTATTTTGGAGAGGACTTTTGAAACCATGTTTCTAAATCCATTTCTGCAGACCACACACCGCACTTCCACTGCAGCCCCACTTGCACAGGTAGCTGGCAGTTGTGTAAACCAGGATTACATTTGCTTTGTACTTCAGTAGAAAAGTGGGCTTTTGGTTTTTTTTCTTCCCCACCCTCTACCTCTGTTGAATACACCCCTTAGGACTAAAACAACTAGCTTATTTTTTTTGTCGCTCACAAATTTCTGAGATTATTAGTGAAAATTGCTTATTTGTTGCTCCTATTTTGTTAGGTTCTGTTAAAACAAAATGTTTTCATTTACTCTCATTTCAGTCCCCGCATGCTGCTCAGCTCGCTACAATCTAGCACTGCTGGCCTTTTTTGGGTTCTTCCTCCTGTATGCATTACGTGTGAACCTAAGCGTTGCTCTGGTGGATATGGTAGAACCTAACACAAGCTTAGCAAAGAATACAACTTCCAATGTGTGTCCAGAGCATTCTTCCACCATAAATGTTCCTCGCAACACAACGGTGAGGTCTCAAACATACTGTCCTGTAATGTGGCATGTAAAGTTGTTTTAATAAAGTCTGTGACTGATGACTTATACTTGTATTGGCAAGAGAACAGGCTGCTTTTTACCGGATGGCCTTTTCAGCTGTTCTTTTAAAGCTATTCTAAAAAATAACAGCCTTAAACTGACTAGCTAATTTAGAAGTCTGTGCTCAAGGTCAGGTTTTTTTACGTACATCTTTTGTGTGCTATTCCTTACAAATTGGCTAATCTGACCTTGTAGATCTTCTATGACTCACTGTTTTATATGCCAGTGATCAACTGTTACTGTTATATCTGCGTCAGAGCTCTCATTGCTGTCCATATTTGCCTGGTTTTTGCACAGTCTCAATAACACGAAATTTCATTACAAATGAACATGTTATATTTTTCTGTTCACTTCTTTGATCTGTTTCTCAGATCATAATTCTTGTCTTTGTATCTTTTATCTCTGACTTCCTTCCAGTAATCCTTAAAAATCACATTTTTTTTTTAAGTAAACGTAACTGTTAGATATAAAAAAAATACTTTGAAATGAAACAAACAAACAAAACCCAAACCACACACCAACTCTGTAAATTCGAACTTGTGTAGCTGTCATCTTATAATTGAAGCTTATTACTGAGCACTTGTACCATCTCCCTGCCTTTGTATTGTTTGTTTGTTTAGAGGTAATTTATTATTTATCATGAGCAAATTATGACTGCAGACTTTATGGGAAGAAGATTCTGTCTCATTGCTTCTGTGAAATGTATGCTGCTCAATTAGATGCCCATAAAATAGGAATTTTGGAAAAGATCCCAAACTTCAAAACCACTTTATTGGGCAACAGTTCATGTCTTCTTGCTGAGTTCCTTTATAGCTTCAGTCCCTCTCTGCTTTTATTTCTTTGTCTGCTGAATTCATCTTCCCTTTGTTGTGCTTTTCCCATTCATCCACCTACCTTGTGAGTTCCTGTCCTTGGCTTTTCTTTTCCTTAATATTAATATTAATATTAAATTTAAGCATCTGCATTTCCATGTTTGCTTTTCTGTCTGTAACTTTTCTGCAGGGAAAGCCATTTTCTAGAGTGTGACAGAACGTCCACACTGTGATACAGAAGTGGGACTCACTCTCAAGCAGAGTACGTAGTCTGTACCTGTGTCATCGAACTCAAGTTGCTTAGAACTCAAAATGGAGTAACTGCCTAAGCACTTACATTTCATGTTGTGATAATTTTCATACTTGGGCTAGATATGTCTGGACAGACTGTAAACTACCTGAATCAGCTTTCAGCACAACTTTCATTGCAGTATAGATGTGTGTAGAGGAAGGAGACCCTAGGGAAGAGGCCATGAAAGATTTGTAATTTAGGTATAAAGAACTAAATGATAGGTCAAAGTTATGTAAATACGTACAGAAAAACTGCTGTTTTAAACTTACTGCTTGCTTTCCCCATATCTTCCCCCCTTTTTTTAGGGAGAAAAATACTCTTGGGATGCTGATACTCAGGGATGGATCCTTGGTTCTTTTTTCTATGGCTATATCATTACTCAGATTCCAGGAGGATATCTTGCAAGCAAAATTGGAGGAAAGCTGTTGCTGGGGTTTGGCATCTTTGGCACCTCTGTATTCACCTTGCTTACTCCCCTAGCTGCAAATCTGGGAGTTGGCTACCTCATAGCTGTTAGAGCCTTGGAAGGACTGGGAGAGGTAATGCTTTCTGTAACTTGAAAATGTACCTGAACGATATATTAATAAACTGTGGGCATTAAACCCTGTGGGTGTCTGTTGTAGTATAAGGATTGTTTCATTTTAAATAGCTTAGTTTTATTTTTTCTTAGTAACTAAAACGTTTGCCCTGTATTCTAGCTTAAGCTGTTTGAATAAGAAAAAGGTTTTATTTGTAAAGACGTTTGAGACAAAACAAGAGCTATCCCTCCTCATTTGTTAGAAACCCAGAGCTGAAAACAGTATTGTTTGTATTCTTGCAGCTTTTCCAGTATATATAGAAAAAAAATCAGGAGAAATTAATTTTGCCTCCTTACTCTTATGCCTTGTATGCTTTTTAAAAGTGGTTTCTTACTAAACAAGTAACTAACATACTGTACTGCTTTTTAATGAAATATGCAAAGTTGAAGTAGTTCTAAGATTGTTGCATTTCTACAGTATTAAATGTTGTTTTCTAGGGTGTTACCTTTCCAGCTATGCATTCAATGTGGTCTTCTTGGGCTCCTCCCCTGGAACGCAGCAAGCTTCTTAGTATTTCATATGCAGGTGAGAAATTCCCATGCTGGTAATGGGATTATACATTTTTACTGTAGTAACAGGGAGGATTGACTTAAATCAAAGGGATTTATATTATAAATCTTAATTGGCATTTAATCTGGAAAGCATAACATTGAATTAAATCTTGCTTTGCATTCATTATGTTCATTCATTCATGGCTTTTATAATCCTGAGAAAAGGCATTGATCTACAATGAAGTATAAACTTAAGTCTAACTTTGTATAAAGTGGTGCAAAGAGTTACTGTGTAGCTAATTAATACAAGATAAATAAAGGGCCTTGTGTCTCTTTTTACTTGAAGCTGCCAAAGCATCTTCTTGTGCCTGTGTTTCTTTAAGGTGAAATGGCGGCCCTCTAGTGGTGGTAACAATTTCTTTTCTGCATGATTAATTACAGAAAAAGGAAATAACTGTGAAATGCCACTTAGCTTAAGGTATCTATAGGAGACCTAATTATTGTTTTTCCACTTTGTTTTGTGTTCTACTGATAGGTGCACAGCTGGGAACTGTTGTCTCTCTACCACTATCTGGTTTAATTTGCTACTATATGAGCTGGATTTATGTGTTTTACATATTTGGTAAGTGGGGGGGGGTATTATTATTAAAGTACAATCCATATTCTTTTGAAAAGCATGGTATATTACAAAACTTACTTCAAATTTTAAAAATGTTTTTGACATGTATGGTTGCTATTTTATTCCTTCTGGGAAACAGAGATATTTAAAGCTAAGTAGATTCCTGTATGTGGCTTTGTAAGCCTTGCTTCCAATGAGCAAAGCTGTCTCTGAGTTGAACAAAAGCTGGCATAAGTCAAATGCTCTTAACTCTCCCACCACTTGGATGTAAGAGGCTGAAATTTCTTATTTGAAGTGTGAAATTGAGTTAAAAACTTTAATCCCAGGAATAAACTTATACTGTGAATGAAAGAACATATGAAAAGTTACTGCTGGTTTAAATGGATATTGTGCGGAAAATCTCTCTAGCAGAGAAGGAAGGAATGCCCAAAATGCAAGGCATGGCATATTTACTGTAAGTTATGTTCTAGAAGAAGCTCAAACACAGAAAATACTTCCTAACACTATGTCATAGAAGTAACTGATGCTTCTTATAGGTCTGTTTATATGTCTGAGCCATTTGTGTTCTGCATGAGGATAGGAGGATCAGAATAAAAGACAAGGATTACACTTTTCTCAACAAAACTACCTCCATTTTTTTATAAATAAAAAAGGTTCAGAACAAAGAATTAGACAAAATGAAATAAGTTATGATGTTATAGTTATGTAAAAATACAGTTGATTTGGCCCAACTATTGTAAGTTACCTTTTTCAAGTGACAGTTCTGGGGTTGGCTTAAAAAAGAGGAGTATTGGTACATCAGTTAAGCTGGATGTAGTCATGTTCTGTTTATGTGCACAAAGTATTTTTTGTGATTAATGTGATTTTTTTTATTTTTTTTTTATTTCCTCTGGACGAGCCATATCCTTTGTAGCTGTTCAGTGTGACTGATAAAAATACAATATGGATGTGTATGCAACTTTCTTGCTGTATGAGGCACTTCTAAGTGGAAAGGAAAAAACCCAGACACACACACATAAAAAAAGGCTTTCCTGCTCTTTATTATTGCCTCTAAATGTGCATTGTTAAGCCACTTTGGGGAACTACTGTCTAAGTAGATAGAAAAATACTATTCATTAAAATTAGGGTATTTGGAAAAAAGACTTCTAAAAAAATCATCTGTGTTAATCACCCAGTAAAATTGCTTATGTTTTTATTTCTATTTCTTCGCCCATCTTTTCCCAACAATAGGTGCACTTGGCGTACTGTGGTGGTTCTTCTGGATGTGGCTGGTTAGCGATACACCAGAAACTCACAGGAGCATATCACATGCTGAAAGAGAATATATACTCTCTTCTCTAAAAGAGCAGGTACAGCGTTTTGGTATAGTCATACTTATCAAAGTGAAAACACAAACAACTAATACTAATCAACTAATACATGTCATCAAACAACTAATACTAACAACTAATACATGTCATTAGTGTCATGCTCTGTTGATGTCTAGAAAAACATCCTTAATCTCAGGCAGAGGCAGAATTTGTCAAACAAATAATTAAAAGTAGAGTGCAGTTGTGTAAGTGAGAAACAATCAGTAATCAAACAAAGCATTTGTAATAATGCCATTTGTCACAGACACTGTTGTAATGCTTTTTAAATAAAGTTCAAGTCTACCAGTTCTCTTTAATCTAGATGCAGGCTTGTATACTGTCTTTAAACTTTACAGCACAACGTTTTACAACCTTTTTTCCCTTCATGTGCCTTCTAGAGTAAGAAAGAGATTACTATTAGTGGAGAAAACATTTTTAAAATGCTTATGAGCCAGTTCCTAAAGTGTGCATAAGAGTTTATTCCTGTAAGTGGGGGTAAGTATATACAATCTGCGAGGCTGTCTGAGAGACCAAACTTAATATCTAGGATTGAGTAGGAAAGATTCAGCTAAATGAACACGAGGCGTGACTTTAAATAATCAATTATTTATAGTAAAAGCTGGAGGCAATGAATTTCAACAAGGGAAGACATACTTTTTGAAACTCTAATTACAAAATGTAAAGTAATTGTCTTACTTTACAATAGTAAGATTGCAAAGTGATGCAGTCTTACTATAAATAGATGCAAAATAGAACAGTAACATACATTGGGTGAGAACTGAACACAATAAATCACTGCTGATGAGTCTCAGTCGATAGATGCAAGTCAGTTTATGTCCTTCAGAATAAATTGTCAACGTAGATTTGGGTAGGATCAAAACACTGTATTTAGCAAATCTTCGTATCAATGTCCTGATCACTCTTTCTCTTCCCTTTTTCTCTGCCTTCTGCTTGCTAGCTTTCTACACAAAAATCTGTTCCCTGGAGACCTATACTGGAGTCCCTTCCACTATGGGCTATTGTTGTGGCACACTTCTCTTACAATTGGACTTTCTACACTCTACTTACACTCTTGCCTACATACATGAAGGAGATCCTGCGGTTTGATGCACAGGAGGTAAGATAAATAAAACGATCACTTTCTTCTGAATTGAAGAAATCAAATAATAGAGATCTTCCATGCTGTTTAGGATAGAGGAACCTGTTTAAGAACCTTGGAACATAAATACATAGCTGGAAAATGATAAAATAAACCCCCGCAGTTAAGCAGATGCATTGAAAATATTGCTTGCCTTGTAATTTCCACTGATTTTTAAGGACTTATTTGACATTTAACTTAATGGTAGCTTTTGAAGATGCATGTTACCTATTTTTAACTGCTCTGATTTAAAACAGTAACTATAAAAATATTTTTCTCTGTTGTATGGTTTGTACGATTGCTTCAGATTTTATAGCTTGTTTTATGGTTTCTGAAATACTATCTATGACTACTTTGCTCACTCATAAAGGAGAACACTTCCAGTTAAAAAGAAAAAAGCAAACTAAGGAAATCATTGGACAAGTGATGTTTTTGAAAGTATTCCAGCATTTTAATTGTCTCTTATTTGTTTTTCTCCTTAACAGAATGGGTTTTTGTCTGCCTTACCTTATTTTGGCTGCTGGTTATGTATAATTCTGTCTGGGCAAATTGCTGATTACTTACGGCAAAACCAGAACTTTTCCACTGTTTGTGTTCGCAAATGTTTTACCCTAATAGGTAGGTGCAAGTATCACCTCTATTTGGAATATATTATAGTATCAATTTGGAAAAAAAAATAAAGGGTTTGGGAAAGTAGTGTGGCATTCTGCTAAGAGGTTAGGCAGGGTTGTGAGTGGCTTGAGAAGAGCAGCTTTATTTGTACATTAATTTGCCAAGAGTGGATCTTTTTCCATTTAAAAAAAAAAAACAAACCAACCCAAAAAAGTGGTGATAACTGCTCAACAGAATGATCCGTTATAAATTGCTTTCTCAAACTGAGACAAGACAGTGTTCTGCATAAGCCTATTCCCAGCCCTGTGGTGTTCAGTGTTCTGTTTATTTAAGACTTAAGTGACTGAATAGGAATATACTTGCAAAATTTACAGTTGCTACCAGGGTAGGAAGAACAAATAGAATCCAAAATGGTCTTGACTAACTGGGAGGAGAGATGATCTGAAATCACCAAGAAATCAACAGCATCAGGTTATTAATGAATACAGAAAAAATGCTGTATTTAGGATAAAGAAGTTGTTTGCTGATTAAAAGAGGGAGCAGGAGAAAGAAGAAAAAGCTAAAAAAAAGAGATTAGGCACAGGATCCACAGAAGGTGTAGCCTGCTTTATTTATGCCCATCCTTGCTGCCTTCTCAATTTTGCTGATTCAGCTGCTTTCTTTAAAGCCGCTCTTATACTAAGTTCTCAAGAGGTTTTGATTATTTTTTTTTATTTTTATTTTAAGCCTACACCATTTTAATGATCCAGTTTACTGCAGGGCCTTCCACCCAAGTATGTACAACTGAGGAGAGACAAGCTGTTGTGTTAGGAAAAGCAGTACTTAAGTTGGCTTCATCAACAAAAACATGTCCTTGGAGCTGTTTACAGAGATCATGATGGAGTCATATAAATGGGCTGTGGTATAAGAAATGGGTACCAGAGCTCACTGCAGACAGGAAGCAGCATGCAGTAGCTCATGATGGCTGCTAAGCCGTTTTTCCAGTACCTGGTGTAGCATCTCTAAAGCTGGCTTGGGTTTTCTAAATTGTACAGCAGGCTCCAGTATAGATATTACCAGATGTGCAGATCTTGTAAATGTGAAATAAAACTCATTCTAGAATGTGCATGCAGGAGAAATATATATATATATATATGTATATATGTATTTGTATGAACTCTTGCAGCTCCACTTTATTATGATCTGCAGAAGTCAGGGTTTGTTCCTGAAACCTGGAGAGTTAAATTGGGGATAATTTCTTTGGAGTGCACTGTTCACCTACCAGTGTCAGTGTAGCTTCTATAATTTTTATAACAATAAATTTTGTGAAGTCACTTTAAATATCTTTGTGTTTGTTTTTTTTTTTTTGTCTAGTTGAAGTTTATTTTTTTGCAGCTGGAGTGGGATTTTTCTGGTCTGGCTACGGTTTCCTGAGGCAGCAACAGGCTTGCAACCCATCTCTCTTCCTTAAAGGCTGTAATGAGTGTAGTGCAGTGCTGGATTCTGTACACTAGGTGGTGGTGGAAGTTATACGGAAAATGTATACGCAGTTTGGAGTCGCTTAGCGTGTCTCACGTTAGAAGTCCATTGATTCTAAGATTTCTGTCTTAAAGGAATGATTGGACCTGCAGTGTTCTTAGTAGCAGCTGGATTCATAGGTTGCAACTATGCACTGGCTGTTGCATTCGTGACCATATCGACAACACTAGGAGGATTTTGTACGTCTGGCTACAGCATAAACCATCTGGACATAGCACCTTCGTAAGTATTGGTGAAGCTATTTTTAGTGCATACTTATGACTATGGTTGTTTGGCTTTTTTATTGCTGGGGTGCCTGGAGACTTAGCTGTGGACCATGTGCTGTACAGACCTGGAATGGAAACATTGACACTGACTCAGATTTACAGTATTAAGCACTCTATTTGCAAAATGTGCAAGTTTGGCAGAGGTTATGACATGAACAACATTTTAGAATAATGAAAGTTTTGATCCTGCAGTAATAAATTATATAATTCCTGTGCTTATATTTACTAGATTTTCATCCTATTCATGATCTTTATAGGACAGCATCATTGGAACAGCATGATATAAATAAATTTTTCACTGTTGTATTTCTCCGTCAAAGACATCAAGCTCTAGCATGAACATTACCATATTTAAGCACTGTGGTACAGTTAATCATTTGTATTTGAAAAGCATTCTAAACATGGGTATCAAAACCTTGTTAGGAGTAGGTGAGCTGCTATCAGGCAGGTAGCACTGCTCTTAAATTGCTGACTTTTAGGAATGGAAAGTTAGGTTTCAGCCTGTAATTTCTCCAATGTGTTACAAATGCAGAATCTGGCAGATCACTTAATTTCCTGAAAGCATAGATGTGTGTGTATATTCTTTTGAAAGTCCACATAAGCGTTTGTTGCACTAATAAAAGTCAAGTACTTTGCTTTGTCATTCATTTAGCTATTTGTGGTAGCAAATGACTTAGAAGTCATTTGGTTCTGCTCATGTGTATTCTGTAGTAAGATGTAAAATGAAAAGTGTGAGTGTAAAATGTAAGTGAAGAGCGGAAAATACCGTTTTGTAGAAATGTTACTTAAAAAAATAAATTCTTAAGATTTGTACAACTAATATGTGAGACCTCAGGTCCAAATTGAAGATAGTATCCAGGCTTTGGCAGTTGAAAGGATGGTAGTCATGTCCACAGTGATGGACAAGTTTTGACTTAACAGATGGATATGATATAGTAGGACCCCAATTCCTCTTGGCAGGTGGTGAGGTTAGGTAGCAAGCAAGAGGGACAGTGTCAATGGCCAGCTATAAAAAGCTTGTACTATGACCTGAATATCAAATCTTCTGTGATGGACTTTGTTTTAAATCAAGTAGGATTACAAATTTAGAAAATGTAGTTGAAGTGGTGCATCTTGAGGTATCATAGGCCATTATATAACTTCTGTTTCAAGCTTAGCTTTGCAGAACTACAACATTTAGTTTCCTAGAAATGTCAAATGGTGGCTAAGAATTGGAGATATTTATTTTTATGTCTCTGTGTTTAAAAATAGAAAACATAAGCATTAATGTCAAAAGACATTACTACTGTAAGTTCTTTAATGGCAGAACTTGGGTATCTGTGTAGTTTTGATTTGCCTCTTTTTCTCTGTGCATCACAAGCTAGTATTTTTGTCATTGTTTTAATATTCCCCTGCACAGGACCCTTTTCTTCACACAGTGCACAGGATAGATCCCACTCTAGAAATGATGTAGCACTATATTGAGAGGGAGACGGGCATTCATTTATTAAGTCCAAGCTTAAACATCTCATCTGAGAAACTAATATTGGATCCAGTGAAACTAATTGAGGCCTAGCTGATTTATTGCTTGGTTTTGTATGCCTCTTCAAACTATTAAGTTCTGGTTTGCAAAAATGGTATTACTCAGAATGCAGACAGAAGTCAGTGGAGCTGTGCTTTGAATATATGAATACTGCTGTTAAGTACTCTTGAAATGACATCCTGAGGATCTCAAATCAAGCATCCGGTAGCCACATTCATTCTCAGCCTATGTTTTAATTTTGTATCTGTAGGCTGGTCTTTGCATTGTCACTCTCATCTCTCAAGAGTGTTGTGAAAATAAACTAATATTGTGAAAAACTGTACTGGAAGCGTTTGGGATGATTAAAATTCTACTTGCAACAGCTGAATAGCATGCAGAAAGCAAGGCTTGGGTTGGTGCATTGAGCAAGTGAAGTGGAACAAAATATTAAATGGTGCTCATTAAGTGAGTACAATTCATCCTTGCCACCGAGTGCAACAGAGTTGTCACAAGAAAGAGGAAATCATGTTAACTGCCTCTGTGAGTGAGGCACATGTGCAAAGTATTTTTGTATGCAGCTGATGGCTGAGGTTTCCAGAACTAGGACATTGTGTATGTTTTCTAATTTGAGAGAGACTTCACTCTGCATTACTAATGTGTTTACTTCAAGGGTCAATTAAATTTGTATGTGACAGCATAATGTTTTAGGTGTTGAAAAAAGCACAAGAATCATGTGGCATGATGCTGATACACATCAGCAGGCATAACTAGATTCACCACATGCACTGCTGCTGCTCCCTCTGACCAAATCCCATTCTATTCTTCCTGCCCTTGAAAAAGTCCTGCTTTTGTTCTCTTCGCATTTAAACTAGACAAGTTCCTCTAGCCCTTCTTTCCTCTCTGATAGGCTGAAGAGAGCATGCTGATTACCAGAGCACGAGAGGCAGGTGTCTTGCCGATAGCTCAGGAACTTTGGCCCGGCATTGCCTCTAGGGGTGAATGGCTGCATGTGCGGAAAAGCTTTCCAGGACGGGAACGCGGTCAGGGTAGTTTCTGTGTCATTGAAATCAGCAATTCTCTATTCAGCACATGCACCCCTTAATTCACAGTAAATCTGTTCAGATGGAGGCAGAGGAAGAAAAAGGCCCTGTCTTTGTAACAAAGGTCGTAGGAAAAAAATTCTTTAAATACAGATATGCAAAACATCTGAGAGGAAAAAGACCTTCCTTCTCCTCCCCTTTCCCTCCTCCCCCCTCTGCCCTTAACTTTTTGTGACTGAACTTTGTTGGATGAAATAGTCAAGGCAGACATTCACAATTTCAAGGAAATGCTTGACATAGTTGTAGAAATTTGAAAATGGGGTCTGCATAAAATTGTGAAGGAAACTTCTGGTAAGAGTTTACCCAGAGCTTCATATTTATTTTTTTTAATTTACTGAAAGATGTTAAAGTAACCAGAAGTGATTCTAAGCAGTTTCAAAATGCACTTAAATGTCTATTTTAATTGGTTATAAGTATGTTGACTAGAAAAGCAAAGGATCCCTTGTTGCTACTAAAATTTGCATTATGCTAAAGAAATAATGGTCATATTCACACAAAAAAAGTGAATGACAATACTGATGCTGAAGGACAAACAATATGTGCTATGTGCTCTTTGGTTTCTAACGTGTAATTTTAGTACCATCAGTGTGTTGAACTGGGGGGAGGGAGAGGTTGGGAGGGAGACAAGATTGCTCATGTGGGGAGAATGTATTCTATTGTAGCTCTTAAGTTCTACATCAGTATGTTGCCATGATTACAGTTTTAAGTACTGGTGTTACCATGAGCCCTCGTAGTATTCCCATGGCTCCTGTTACACACTGAACACTTCACATACATCTCACACTGGTTTTTTTTACTCTTGATTTTACTGCTTCACTGCTCTGCAAGTCGATTTGTGTTTGGTTATCCCCACTATGCCGTAAGAGCCTGACCAACAGCTTACTCTTGCTCTACAGAGATGTCACTTTTTGTTTTCCCATTTCATATGGGAGTCTCCACTGTGCTGAGGGAGTGGCATAGCAGTTATCTGCATCAGACAGTGAGTGTTATCAAGAATGCAACCTATGTCAGAAACACCGGGCATAACCAGAGGCATTTAGCCAGCAATTGGTTGCCAGAGATCTTTGGTATCCAGGGAAAGCTGTTAAACTATGTTTAGTTTTGAAAATGTGTTTTGTCAGTGTTGTAGTCCTTAAATATGTTGAAGGCAAAATGCGTTTGGTTCTGCCTAAAGGTTTTAAATGGAATTTTGCTATAAGTGCTTTTCTTCCTTAGGGAAATATTTACACTTTCACATTCAGCTTCATAAAGGTCTGTTAATTCTTAAACACTTTCCAAGATAAGAAGACTACATGCTATGTTTATAGAAAATACAGATCGTTTTAACTGAGGCATTGAAGCTCAGTCTGAAATACATTGCCATGCTTTAAACTGACATGTAGTATTGACCTTCAGGAAAAAAATCAGGGTAGGACTAGATAATTGATTCTCTTAGGGGAGGAAAAAAAAACAAAACAGAAAACATGCTTCTCTGATACTGTTGGACTGGATATACATATAACAACCTTCTGTAACAATGCTGTATGGTTAAATTCTCATGTTTTGGTAAATGCCAAAGCTATACATCTCTCTTTTGAGATTAAATTATATCAGTAAGGACATAATTTCACTCTGCTAAACAGCCTAAAATGATCACTGAGAGATAACTCCTTTCTGCTATGGTAAACTGCAACTATTAGTATTTTGTATGATTCTTCAGCCAGCAAATCTGCCTTGAAAATCTGAAATGCAGGGATTTGTGCTCTAGTGGTTGGAAGGTTGAGCTTTGCTGTAGAATGTCTAGCTCCTATTTCTCTTCAGTTTCTCTCACAAGTCTGCACTTGTGGTACAGTTTCAAACTTTTGGTATTGCAACACCCCTATGAGAGAGATCTTTAATTACCTAGAGATGAGGTGCTGAGACTCAGATACTAAGCAAGTAACCAGCTTTTCCCAGCAAATTTTTATGGCCGCTAGTGCATATGCATGCACGTGTGTGTGACACAGCAACATGTTTATGGAACAGGAAGCTTCAATGGAGCTGCAAGAATGGCAACCAGCAGAACTGGTTAAGTCAGACCCATTTACCATTGGCCTTGACCCAGAGAAAGCTGAAGGGAAGTACTGCTGCAGCACTCTGAACTCAGGTCTTTGGAACATATGCTCTACTGTAGTGTAAGTGGGGATATCCATCCCCACTGGTGATACTGCCTTCTTGGCGGATGCTTTTTAGCAGTGATACCTGAACAGACTGTTACTGTTGCAAAACAGTGCTCCATCATGCTCCTTCCAGGCATGCAATGTTTCTTTTCTAACTTCTCCAATGGATTCATTCCAGACAGTTTGGTTGTGGCTTAGCAGAGGGGATGTGGGTTTGGGTTAAGGGTCCTGAGCAAAGCCGTGAGTAATTTAAGTTTCATAACTAGTCACTGGAAAATTGAGATGTATAGAATCATAGATTCATTTAGGTTGGAAAGGGTCTTTAAGGTCATTGAGTCCAATCATTAACCTAACATTGCCAAGTCCACCACTAAACTGTGTCCCTAGAACTGTATGTACCAAGTTGTCTGAGAGTTGTTACTGGAATAAAAGCAAGCTATTCCCCGTGGGATATGTGTGTTTTAATTTGCATGGTTAAGCTGAGACCTATGTGATCAGGTTAGGCAAAATTGTTTCCATGGCTGATAACCAGGTAAGTTAAAAAGCAGCTGTAACAATTTCTCTTGCAGGTATGCTGGAATTCTCCTTGGGATCACAAATACTTTTGCTACTATCCCAGGAATGGTGGGGCCAGTTATTGCCAAGAACCTCACTCATAATGTAAGTCTGCTTACTATTCTTTCGGTTGTTTTATCTCCATTGAATGAGAATTCTGTCTTCTCAAGTCTGGAAGTCTTTTAATTTCTTCTAAGTGAAATCTGTGTTATACATATAAATCATACTGTTCTGTTGTTGTGAATGACTTGATTCCTAGCCTTTATTCTTCTGATTCTGATAAGGAAAATACAGGTAAAATTGAAGACCTATAATAGGACTTTGAAGCTGTATTGACTTGCCCCCTATATTGTCTAGGAATAAAATGAATACGCTTCTATCATGGTAAAACTGTTAAAATGCCAACTAGATGAGACAGTTGTGGTAATATTTTAGCAAATTCAGACAAGTTCTTACTTGTGTTTTCTAAAATCAGCCTCTTACATGAGGTGTTGAGTTGTAAGGTCAGCATTTTTCAGATGAGAAACTAGATTCAAATGTGTGGTTTTTATAATGCATCCCTCTGTGTGCATGTTACAGGATTAGGACAGTCTAAGCTGTGTAAACTCTCTTTACTATGAGGGTGGTGAGCCACTGGCACAGGTTGCCCAAACAAGCTGTGGCTTCCCCTTCCCTGGCAGTGTTCAAGGCCAGGCTGGATGGGGCTTGGAGCAGCCTCGTCTAGTGGAAGGTATTCTTGTCCATGGCAGGGGGTTGGAACTAGATGAGCTTTAAGGTCCCTTCCAACCTAAACCATTCTATGATTAGTATCACAAGACACCTAATTTGAACAGCATTATATTTGACTTCCAAGATGGTTTAGTTGAAGGGTGATTTGCAGTAGAAAAAGGGAGTGGGGAGCTGTTTGTGGGATTTTTTTGTTGGGTTGGTTTGTTTGGTTTTTTTTTAATCAACTGTATTAATGATTCTAAAATCTTTCAAGGGAGAAAGATGGGAGAAGTAAGTTTATTGATACAGTTGAATCTTTGGAGTTGGTGATCACTCCAATGATTTCCTTAAAAATAATGTGGAAAAGTCATTGATACATGAATAGCCAAACAAATTATTTCTTTCAGACATATTAACAAGCAGGATTTTTTGTTTGGTTGGGTTTTTTTGTGGGGTTTTTTTTGGTTGGTTGGTCAGTTTGTGCTTTTATCCTATACTAATGCGCTCTCCTGGTATTACTCTAGTTTTTGTAGTTAGATTAATTACAGATTTGTTACAGTAGTCATCAAATTAACCACCCAACCTCACCATCCTCCCTCCTCCTCCCCAAAACCAAAAAAGCCCAACAACTTAAGACATCTACAGGTATTACCTCTTTATTTGCTACCTGTGTCTTAAGGCCTCTCTTGAATACCAGATTTTAGAGGATTCCTCTTGAAATCTGAGAAAAGATAGCTACCTTGTTTGGGCTAAAAAGCTTATTGCTCTGGAATATCCACATGGTAGTCTTTAGGAATAGCTTACTGAATAATGCAGAGCACTTCAGCTCTTGGATTATCTGACTTGAAAGCAAGGTGGTGTTTCCCCTTACAGTAACATTTTCTGAGTTTGTGTAGCCTTGTGCAAATGTGATTTTTTTTATGTGAACATTCTGCATCCAAGATGAAAAAATGATCCAGATAGTCTAATGCAATTCTTATAGAACTGTCTCTGTAAGCTGTATTATTAAACTGAAATTAATTATGCTGCTGATTTGATCTTTTATGTTCACAATGCATTTACGTTGCTATGAAATCATGCTGAATAACGTTTACATTTAAATAGGCAAAGCATACAGTGTCAGTTTAGAAATTACTTTTTCTTGAGTGTGGAGCTGCAAATTGACTGCTTTTTTTTTTTTCTTTTCCCCTTCTGACAGAATACAGTGGGAGAATGGCAGACTGTTTTCTATATTGCTGCTTCTATTAATCTATTTGGAGCCATTTTCTTTGCATTATTTGCAAGTGGAGAAGTTCAGGACTGGGCAGTCAGTGGATATCACTTGCATAGAAACTGAAAGTGACATTGAAATACCAAAGTTGTGCTAAAACCCAATGTGTTAGAATTATGTGACCAGAAAAGTGCCTTCCCTCCTGATGACTAGAAGTCTTCAGAGCTTTTCAGTTAAACTGTTTTATCTGTGTATCTTTTGTAATGAAAATAATTTGACAGCATATGTGTGCTATTTCCTAACAAGGAACTACTTGGATTAAATGTTAGAGTTTCATGCTAGGACTTGATATCAAATATATGATCAGAGACAACATTTTAAATCTCTGTGCTAGGCTCCAATTCTTTCCAGTTTTTAATTAATATTTTCTGAATTAATGTGTAGGCAGATGTTTGTTGATATCGAAATGAGAGGAAAAAGCAAAGTGATTATGTAGCACTGTAAGGAGGAATGGCATGCAAAGAATTATACCCAAAAAAACCTATTTCAATTTTCATGATGGTTTTTTGCTGATTTTAGACAGGTTTTTTGCTGTTTAAAAGTCTAGAAGAGCTCTAGTTTTCTACAGTCTTTTATAATGCTTTTTTTGTCAGGGTTTTAATTGATGTCTAAAACGCACACATAATTTTATTCTGATTAATGCACAAGGTTTTGATATATAAACATTCCCTGTTTTGTGACTACAGCTTCACAACTGATACAGAGCAGTGAGGAAGTAGAATATACTGTTGTGACTGGCAGAATAAGCCATGTGTTACTACTGTGCTTTGTGGTGCAGGTTTTTTAAATAGGCCTTATTTTTATTCATCTGTGCAAAGAAGAAGCAGTGCAACTCTGGTTTAAATCTAGTCAGCGTGCAAGAGTGAACTAGAAATAGAGTATCTGCATGCTTAAAATAACTTTCAGTTTGGCACAGTTTTTTTGTCTTTCTAAATTAACACAGTGGAATTCTTTCTTCTTCTGTGTAGATATATTTGTCAGCTTATCAGTGTAAATGCAATAAATTAAGGCTAGTTTAGGGAATAATGAGGAAAACCAGTTCTCTAACAACAGCCTTGTTTGTTAGTCAGATAAAAGTAGAGTAAAAAAGAACTAGTGCAATAACCTGATGCTGTTAGTCTCCTATTGACACAGAATTTGACACTCAAGAGTATCCTTTACACAATATGCTATTAAATGCCACACAGTAGAAAACAAAGGTTTTGTTAAGAACAAATGGCTGAGTAATCTTGTGGTCACAAAGCAAAGGAAAATTCCTGTGCCAAAGATTCCTGGACTGGAGCAACTAGGTAAAAAGAAAAATCACTGGGCTCTGGGTTTTTCATTTACCACCAATCCAAAGAAAGGCCCAGTATGAAAGCTGCTCCAGTGGAGCTTACCTCTCTTCATTTCTAGGAAATGGCATCTGCCTCTTCTTTTTAGCTTTAAGAGCCATTTTTTGACCTTCCCTGAAGTGTCATGTTCTCTGATGGTGGAACTGTGTTTAAATCTGCATTTGTGTCTGCAGCATTTCCACAATAGAGTGTGTGAAGTTCAGATTAAATTAGTAGTTGCTCAGTGGGAGCCTGTTAAAGCTACATTGTGTCTTTAGTGTTTTCATAATAAATGTAATTAATATTTACATGTGCATCTGTTGTTGAAAATGGCAATCTCCCTGAAGTTAGAACACCATTTGCAAAAGTATGGTGAACAAGGCTGGGGACTGGATCAAGGGATGGTTAATATTTTCCTGGGAAATTACCTGCTTCAGAGCTTTCTTGCCTAGGTGAGTACTATCTTCCACCTGACACTCTATTAAAAGGAATGATTTCACTTGTGGTTACATGAATTTAGACTTTTTCAGTAGCTTTGGTTTAAAAGGGGAGGAGGAGGTTAAAAAAGTTTTTTAAAAAAGTTTCTGGATATAGATTAAATTAATTTATGACTTTGCTTTTCTAGAGATCAGGAGCCATGGCCTCTATGTACGGGGTTGCTGTTTTGCCTGTTCTGAGGTTAGAAACTTCAGCTTCCCACACTTTTAGTCTTTTCCTTTGGAAACAATTCTGTTAAATATCAAAATTAAAAACTAGATATTAGGGAGTAAATGCAGTAGAAGCGAATGTAGACATTCACATATCACATGTCTGAAATGAGCCATAGCAGCAACTGAGCAGCCTAGAAATTCTTGACCTGGATACTAGATTTTTGTTTTTTTCCTGGCTCATCTAATACACCGTTAATACTATCTGTTAATGCTGTGTAACTTTTAAGTGAGCTTGGAAAGTGGGACTGAAAAAAAGTGCTAAAATCCTTATATTGTTTCTAGACAACAGGCTAATTAACTCAATAGTACAGAACTATTTCCAGTGTTATTTTAGAATATATCAAAACATAGGATGGCATTCTTGCTCTTGATTCAGTGAGGCTCTGAAACAAGAATACCCACCAAGTATACATTTAATATACTCATTTAAGTTTTACTTTTCTGCATCTTTTTTACAAAAAGTAAAATTTGCAGGAAAAAGCTATCAAAATATTTTCTGCTACTCATTGTACCATTTCTGTTGCACTGCATGTTCCTGTTTGCACAGCTCTTTCACCCACTGAAAACCATATCTCATTCTCTATTGTCAGAAGTAGCAAGGGCTTTGAGTGCTACTTGTCTCAGTCCATCTGTGTGATATAAGACAAAATTTGAGCAAGTATTTTGTGGTTACTGTTTTCCTGAAACAGTCCTGTGGTTATGTTTATTTTATGTTTCCTTAACAGGAATGCCAGAATAAGAAGTTGTGCTCTGTGTTCCATCAAGAACCCTCTAATATTAGGATGCTCACCTGGAATGAGGGAAGTCGGTTCAAAACCGGATTTCACCCATTTCAGAGCAGAAGTTGAACCACTGCTTTGGTAGCATGTGTTAGTGTTGCCAGGTATTTTTAAGTGCATTCTCTTCAATGTCTCCTTCTGACACAATTCTGCTTAGATTTTATTTTCTTTTTCAGTGCAGAGTTCTTCCAATATTAGTAACAGAGATGGAATAACTCTTTGCAGAATAACCTGTGGCATGTGACATGGGTGTTGACGTGAGGTCTGAGCCATGGTATTTTACAGACTGGAAAAGCGCCTTCATTCTACTTTTCAGGAGGGCCACAAAGTAATGTTGTGTCTCAGTTCACTATTTCTTTGGTCCAAACATACCAGCTGTCAATCATGCACTTTAAAAAAATCTGAAGTATTTGACACTCATATTTTTGAGTTAACTTCTGTAGGCTTTTTTAATGCTAAACTAGTGAAGCTTTATATAACTTTTCATAATGTGTAGGCACCCATGCATACTGGTTCCGCAGTTACATCTTCCTCTATAACTGGTAATGACTGTATTTGCTATGTGAAAGGGTCATCTTTGTTCATTTCCCAGACACTGAATTGTTCCTGTGATGTATCTCTCTCTGGCTTTTCCTCTCAATAACTTATTGACTTCATTGCCAATTTCTCCTTGTCTAATTTCCGGGAATGTTTGATTTCATGATAAACTAACATTTGAGTTTAACAAGTCTTCCAATATTTTTAGCATTTGCCAGGAAAGAAAGCCGTGGGTAAGGAGGCCTACACATCACAAAGATAAGTGAGACAAAGTTCATACAGAAAAGTAGTGTCTTCTGTTAGATCACTTGGAGCATCCGGAAAAGAGAGACATGCTTTTAAACTTCAAGCCTCCTCTTACATTATGAGCTCAACCATCATAACTAAAACACTGCTGTTGTGTTTTGTAAGCTGTTACAGTGAGTAGCATCTTAAGAGGATTGCCCATTTCTCTTGTGTACCTGTATCTCAAGCAGTCAAATCAAACAAAAGAGATCAAAATGATTCTCACTCAAACACTAGTTGGCTGGCCAAATCCTTTTCTGGTACCTCAGTAAACATGCTGTCTCTGTAAGTACAAGGGCACTGGCCTGAGCTGTTATACTGAAGAAGACATGTCTGACTTGGAGCTAAGGAAAAGATATCATTTGATGTGAATGATTTCCTGTTAATGCTTTTTGCTATTACTGTGCCCAGTGGGAGGAAGCCACCACGGTTGTATTAGTGTATTCACTAGCAGTGAAGTAGATAATCCTGAAGATAAAAAGAGGATTTTGTGGGGATAAGAACTTAAGGAGAAGTTAGTTAGCCTCATGTTGCTCTCTTTTATATGAAGAAGTATGAGCCATTTTTTATAAATGCATTTGTTTAACAAATCAGACTGTACTAGAGTCAACTTTTGCTTCACCCATACAACAGGTATTAATATATCTACAGTTTTGTATGTAATGGACTGTGTGCTTGTAATTCTGAAAAATGGCTTAAGAAAGGTTTCATTTATTTATACTTTATGTGATGGTAGATATAGTCTGTTGCAGAAATAATTCTTGCCATGTTTAATGCAAGAGTAAAACAGTGAGTTTAAATTTTTTTTAATTTCTTACCCTCTGCCCAGCAGCATTGCCTGTAGCTCCAGTAGCTGTTTTATGTTAGAGTGTTAGTAATAAACACTTCATAAGGTTCAAATAGCCAGACAAAGAGTTACAGGAAGACATCAGCAGTTATTTAAATCCCAGTTGCATGGCAAATGGAGGGGGTGGCACACAAAAGCATGCTAGAGCATAAAAAACCTGCTACCTTGAGTGAGAAACATTCCCATTAAATCACCATTACAACCTTCCTACTTCCCCTCCCCTAGGAAGCTGCTATAATGGTAGTTGGTCATACATTTTAAACTAAAACTACATCTGAATGATTCAAATCAGTGGCATAACAATCAGGGGTTTATTGTGTGTAAAACTATTGATCTGACTTGGTAAGTTTTAAGAAGCAGCTCCAGTACATGTCCGGCCAATGTAGTTCTTGAGTCATAACTCAGTCCAGTGAAAATTGCATTTCTTTGAGAAAAGTTATTTCTGTGTGACATTTTAACCATTTGGCCTTATCAGTTGAGCAGTGCTGTCCTAAGAGCTGCATGTGTTATTTTAGAGAAGTAATTTTCCTTATTCTTTGTAAGCTATAAAAATTCTGAACTAATTTTTGTTTCTCAGTAGCCTATGTAATGAGTTTATACATTGGCAGAATTCAGGCCTGGATCAGACACAAACAGGAAAACTCAGGTAGCAGTGTAATTAAAAAGAAGGCTCAGGTACTGACGTGCATTTTCAAGTGAATGCAAATTAACTTTAGAATAATAGTAACTTTGCTCTTGTTGCAACATCACCTGTACAAGGTTGCAATACACTGCAAGAGAGGGTGCCTGGGAGTTGCCCAAGGCATAGCAACAGAAAGAGATTGTGGGGTTTTAAGCCAAAATTCTGTTTGCCTTCCCCTCCCTTTACAGGACAGCTATTTGCTATAGAGTAGAGCTGAGTGAAGAGTGGTAATAGCCTTTCATAAAGTGTTCTTGGAAGGAAATTTCATGAAAATAATTTCTTAAAATCATTTTTGTAGTATACAGAAATTTCTATATGGGTGCTTCAGAGTAGGAAATGAATATATCAATTTTTTCTAGCCTTTTCCTAAATTAAATTCCATTGTAGACAATAAGCTTAGCTCAGCCATACTTAGATATAGTCATGTTTTCTGATGGAAAACATGGTTCTATTGATGTTTCTCTGACTACCTCTTCTGCTGAAGCATTCTAGCAATAAACAACTAATCTTCTATTTCTGAATCATCTTGCTGGTTGAGAAGACTTAATAGATGAGGAGTCAGAGCCCTGACCATCTGGGCTTCACAGAGAACTAGAAGTGACAAGTGCCTTCTCTATCTATAAGCTTAAACAATCTCTGCTGAAGGAGTAAAAAAAAAAGTTTTCCATATATTCATTAAAGGAAATTAAACAAGAATCCCACAACAACTGATAATTTGTAAGCAAATTAGGGAAAATACAATATTCTAGAAAAATCACAGGGAGTTTTTGCAGTAATACGACAATAGAAAAAGAATCATTGATGTGGCCATCCTTAAAAGGAGACTGAAGTGGGCTATATTTTGCAGCTCAGTTCAAGACTGCACTACCTGTCAGTGTTTAAGAAGCATTTGGGCAGTGCCGTTAATAATTTGCTTAAACTTCCGGTCAGCTCTGAAGTGGACAGACAGTTAGACTAGGTGGTCATTGTAAGTCCCTTCCAACTGAAATACTCTAAGACCCAGGATTGCTAGTCCCACTGAGCATTAAGTAGCTCTGATGCTATTATTTAAACAAAACCACTTCAACTGCCTTCTGCATGAAGGGACAGGAGGAGAGATGGGGAGAGAAAAAAAGAAAAGAGGGCATTTCTTTCAGTAACATCAAAAATGTCTGTCTTCTGAAGGATCTTAAAGTTAAACTGTATGAATATACAAAATGTCACTAAGTGAAATCTGGTTTTGACTTGACTGACTTATGATGCTTTCAGATTTGCATGTTATATGTGGTCAGTGTACCTTGCATAGTTGTCTTTGTTCAGCTGGGAAAGTACATAATAACTTCAGGGGGAGGGGAGGATGATTTTTGCTGTCCAGTAGAAAAGATGTAATAATATGTTGCTCTGTTCAGATAGGATGGAAAATAAAGCCTGTAGCAATTATAGAGGAATTATTTGACACAGTCTGGTTTGCCATCAGGCCGCTGTCATTACTTTCATCATAGCTGGCATGTGTTTTGCACAGTCAAGCACTGCTCCTGCAGTGAGCAGATCTGATTAAAGGTCTGAGACTGCAAGATGAAGGGTTTTTTAAAATATCCATAACTGGATAACTAGTTCAGCTGTAAGCTGAACTATGAATTCATTTGGAATGGCTATGGAAAAGCCAAATTTCTTGTCTGAAATGTTGTTTAGTTAGTGCAGTCTTCTCTCTTTTCTTTCAGTTTTAGAGATGTACATATTTTGGAATCCGGTTCCAGTGCAGTTACGTTAATATTTTCTGCTATGAAAATAGTTTCTGCTTTAGCTCAAAAGCCCTTGTGTGGAAAGAATGAGAAATCAAGATCAAGATATTTGAATTGTTAATACACAGCTGGTAGAATTGCTAAGCATCTCTGCATGGTTTTGGAAGTAGAGAAAATTGGGAAATACAAGAGGTATGTAGCATAAAGAAGGCTCACATTGTGGAAGCATATTCAACAGGGATAGTGGTGTTAATTTAACATCTCTCCATAGATTCATGTTGATGCCAGTAGTACTTTAAGCAGCTTTTGAGGGCTAAGCATCTGCTAAAGTATTTTTCTGTAATATGACCTAAAGCCAAAACTGCAAAGGAGATGGCATGTGGCAAAACTGTGTTGTCATTCCTAACTAGTAAAGTACATGTTGCCGACAACAGAACTCACTATTCTGTCACGGGCCTAAACTCTCCATCCCATGGGAGAAGTGGGCTTGAATTCCTGCAGGAAGAGGATGGAAATCAGCCTTGTTCCCCATTCTATCACATTTGGGGATGGGGTGGGTGGAATTAAATAATCAGCACTTACTCCATGTTTTAGGAGAAAATAGGCAGCTTTTTTTGTGAACAGCCTGCCTCATCAGTGTCATCATCCTCAGGAGCTGACAAGAACTGCATGATGTTTGTAGAGCTGTGAAATGCTGAGAAAGAAAACAAGGGTACCAAGCAGCTGTATATCAAAGGTCTGTGTAGCTGCCTGTGTGGAGCCAGCACCTTTAATGTAAAAAGTGGGCATACAGTGGGCAGAACTGTCTCTAGAGCTGGGCAGCAGCTGAGTCTTTAAGTACCCCAAAGTGTTTGCAAAATGTGTTTGCTCAAGCTTAGATGTAATGGGTATCTGTAACTTTGCATGCATTGCTACATTCTTGGGATTCAAATTATCCCTTCTTACTGAAAGAGGCTGTGAAAATCAATCCAGAGCAGTCGTCTTCGAGCAGTCGTCTTCAATCAGTCTAAGAAAACACTAAAATCATAACCCACAGAACCTGTGATTCCTCCCCCCAGCTCCCCTCTTGACGGGGAGCTAACTTCAAAGGTTACTTTTGACCATTGAAATACCAACTGTATTAAAAAAGCAGTCAAAAACGCAAGCAACCAGTTTGAATTGCTGGAATTGAAGTATAAGCAGCTGGCTTCACTTCTAACTGAGGATCTACTGGTAAAAAAAAGGCAACAGACCAAAACAAAATTCCAAACTAAATCCATCTGTCTGCTTCTGCTCAATGAAAGTTAAATAGTAAGTGTGTCACTTTGAAGCCCACATGAAAGTTTCACTGCTCAGAGGATGTGCAGCCTGTACAAACACATTTTCACAAAGGCAGATGTCTTCCTGTAGGAGGAAAAAATAAATCTCTCTACAGGTTTCCTCTTCCTCTGTGCCTGTTTTAATTCTTCTGAATCACAAAATATGACTCAAAATCACAACCGTGTGCACAGATGGATGGTTAATATGCAGCTCCTGTTGTGAGGAGGCTGCTGTTTGACTTGTGTCTTTTCAGCTGAGTCATGAAGTATAACTGTGTGGTTGCACATTTCTTTGTCTCAGGGCACCAGGCAAGGAGGCTGCTGTTCAGAGCAGCTATCTGGCAGCGAGGAAATACAAAAGCAGGGATTTAGAGTGCGGATTTAGAGTGTGCAGCAGGGCAGTGCTGAGCTGGTGCATGCTTCTGCAACAATGGGGAGCCATGGCAGGCCTCTGCCCCAGCACGGCTGTCCTCAGCCAGCCCCCCTCTCCTACCAGACTCCCAGCAGACAGTTCACACACATGTAGGAGAAGGCACAGAGGACAGTATAGATAAGGCAGTATAAGAATTCAAGGCAATCGTATGGAAATAGTTTCTCGTGAAATGCTGATCCTTCAAAAATCTTAAGATCAGCAAGTGAATTAGTTCAATCAATGAAGATTATTTATTTTCACTTTTTGCCTTTACTGCATTTGATTTTGATCCGAGAACTACTGGTAAAGAAACGGACCAAACCTTTTCAACAGGCATCAGTCATGCCCCAAAGTATCCCCTCAACCCCTTCCACCCCCACATGCAGTTTGTTTGAAATCACCGTCTCCAGCTGTAATTGTGTCCTGGAGCCTTTGCTTTGAATGAAAGTGGCTTCACGTTGAACCCTAACCCTTATTATCCTTCTCAAAAGGAAAGAGGCCCAGTGGTAGTTCTACTCCTGTGAAGCTTTGAGTAGGCAGACCTACTTGACTCCTTCAGAGGGAAATACAGCCTTAAATAGGTAGGCAGAAATGTACTGGTTAATGATATATTAATGATATGATAATGAAGTATGAAAAAGTAGTCTTTACATGTCCAGTGTTTTCCATTTGAGTGGCTTCACTCTTCCAAAGTGTCTTGGCATTGTAGTGCCTTGTTGCTTTTGTTCATTAGATGGTGTAGCATAACAGACAGCTACTTGGAAGAGATAGGGGGAGGCAGTTGGAGAGTGGGAACAGGTATTGTGAGTGACTTGCTGTTCTTCAAAGCCTCTGTACCATGCAGATGAGGGTCATCAGCCCCAAAGCTTTAGAAAGATCAGCAATTGGTTTGTGACTCTTACAGATTAGCAGATTTGTGTGCTTTCAGTACTAGGTAGCTGAGATGTGAAGGTGAAGGGTTTTATTTTTCTTTGTCAGACTAAATCTACAGTTGGTTCCATTGTGGAAGGTTCTCATCTTCTGTCTCTAGAAAATAAGTAACACAGGAAGGGAACTTAAAGCTAAATGTTGGCTAATTTTTATGAAGGCACAAACTAGAGGGCTCTGGCACAGCAACAAGCAGTACCACTGTGAAAGGGAGTCCAGCCACAAGGTAACGCTTCTTCCAGCAAAGGTGTCTGGCCAGTGGAGTGTCTTGTTGTCTGCACAAAATCAGCTTCATGTTTGATATGTCAGGTAATTTAAAGAAGACAGATTTTTATGGATATCGATATGATGCAAGTCTAGGTTTTCTTTCAGTAAAGTGACAAGTTGTCAACTAGATTTCCATTACAGTGTAATTCTGCTTGGTATTTGGAAAAAAGAAAACAGCACACAAACTCTAATTTTTTCACAATGTGGATCAATGATGTGACTTCCTAATAATTAGTTTTTAGTTATTACTCCTGAGTTATTATTTCTGATTTAGTTATTATTCCTAATTCCAAATTTTTAACATCCACACATTGCAGCTATTCACTTTTAAAACAAAATTCAACAATCAGTCTAAAATATGAGAAAGGGCAGGTATAGGTACACTGGGTTAACTGTATTGCTTAAGGAGGAAATTCGAAGACCGAAGTCTGTGTATCGTATACTGCAAGTGGTATTGCTCACAGTAATTTCCAGTGCAGGTTAGTTGTCTGTAGAGTTTTGGTAAGTTTATGACTTCTAAAGCCAAGTGATATATTTATTCTGGTTAATTTTTTTTTATTTCTGGTAACCAACCTTCTGCCATTTTATTCCACTAAACTATCAAGGTGAAAACCTTAAAATCAGTGCACCTATGGCCAATTTTACATCTTCATCTGCATTTCATCTCACTTTCACTGCAAATGGTGACTCAGTGACTTCCTGGTGGGCAGGGCTGTACTCTGTGCTCTTGCTTTCTCTGGTCTGATGGGAAAAAGGGCTCAGGATGGTTACTTTGTGTATGTGTGCTATCTCTCTTTTTTAGAAAAAACCACAATCAATCTGACGTTTCTGTTACATTCTCAACAAAGGTAGCACTGCGGCATAAACTATATGTGCCTCGAATTAACCAGAAAAAATGTGGTTATACTGATAGATGTCATGCTTGCAGCTCCAGCTGCAGTAATATGAGATGTGCTCACCAATTCATGCACTGGGAATTTTGTGTCTATTTTGAAACCTCTGGCATGTGCCTATTAGAAGGTAACTGGGAACTGTATACTGACTCTCTCAAGTGCAGTGATGACAGATCGTTTTTTTAAACCTTGTGGGCACTTCTGGACTGAGACTTGCCTAGTGTGTCATAAGAACGACAGGATTGTAAATCATACTTCATCACCGTGGTTTACGTTAATAACCATTGGAAACCAGTTCCACTGCTGCTTGGAAAGTAGCAGGAGCGATTTTGTCCTGTTCAGAGTAGCTAGATAGAACCACTTCAAACTGTCCTGTGCTTATGTTAAGGTAAGATAAGGGTGATATGCTGTATGTTATGCTGGATATCTTTGGTAATATGCATAGTGAAAAACAGATTTGGGCTCTTTTTTGCAGAGGTTTGTGGTTTCTCTTTTCTCTTTCAATTTGAATTAATCTGTACTTTCTACATTTAAAACGAGAGTACTCTGGCCTCATTCATAAATGGGTGACTGTTGGGATATGCCTCTATATTCTATGGAGAATAGAAGAGGCCCTCTCGTAAATGTGATATTGGTGTTGCCTGTGTTCCAGGCGTGGTCTGCATTCCCTTTCTCTGAGCCTACTCAGAAAGAAAGTACGTGAGACACTTCACAGCTGCCACTGTGGGAGACATCAGAGAGGCCTCAGCAACAGTCTGAAAACTTTGCTGCTTTGGCTGAAATCACAATGTCAAAGCCATGGCACAGATTATGGTCATAATTTTGGTTTTATACTGCATTTTAACAAAGCCCTGAGGCAGTTGGTCTTATCATCCAAAAAAATTCACTGTTTCAGCTTTTCTACAGTGATTTCTCCTCCCCTTTCCTAGGCTGTGCTTCAGGCAGTCAGTGGATATCAAAATACATTATGTCAGGAAGAGAGAAAATGTGGAAGAATGGAGTGGCTTGTAAAATTGAAATGGAAAGCATATTTGGTTGCTATGTTTTTAGAAAGCTACTTAAAAATACACATGGCAGAATATTGTCAACTACTGCTTAAAGGGTGTGTATATTAGTTTAACCCACTTGAAATGACAAAACCCTGGTTTGGCTTCTCAAAGATGTGGCATAAGATCATGGTGGTAAAAAACTTTTTTTTTTTTTTTTTGCTGCTTTATTCATTTATTTTTTTAAAACTGCTAAGCAAAATTCAGTAAAACAGAAAATTCTAGATTCACTTGGGCATTTCTGCAATTGTTTCTTATTCAAAATACTAAAAGACTTAATTAAGTAGAAAGTGAACAACACATGATCAGATGTAATTGTCATATTACCATTAACAGATCACTGGGTATTATCTGTTGTTGCCTCTATGCTTTGAGATGGTACCCTTTAAGTCCAGATCCCTGTTTTCAGGCATTGTACATGTGCATAGAAAGAAAAAGGGGGTGTAAACCCAAACCAACATAGAAAAGAACAACATACAATTCCTGGTTAGGGTCATATGAAGATGACTAAGATGATTTGACTTTACCTACTCATGCACACAGTGAAAAGTAATATGTTATAAACTCATGAAGTTGTAAATTATAATTCTTATTTTGTGCATATTACCATTAACTTGTCTGCTGAATAACAAATACTTAAGAATTAGTAGTGGAGAAATAGACTTGCCATGGAAAAGTACTCAGAATCTTTTTGAAAGAGGTATTTTCACAAGGTTTAAGCAAGAAATGGAGGTCTGGATTTCTTAGGTATGTGTGTGGTATGTGACACAGCCTAAATTAGCCTTGATGGTTATAATGGCCACATAGCTCAGCCAAGTGAATAAGTAAGAGTGCAACTTTATTTTGAAGGTAAACTGATGTAACTGAGCCATGCCACCTAAATGATGGATCTTGCTGCTTCTGGGTTGAATCTGGAGATCATGTAGCCATGGAGTTAATTTGGTCAACTAGATGACTGAGTAGAAAACAACAACAACCTTTTCTTTGGATAGCCTCGCTGCTTGCTCTCCCCTTTCACCTCTTTCAACTGTACAATCACTAGACCCAATGCTGGAAATCTTTGGATAGAGGAGAGAAGCAATTCTGGCAGGTATTCAGCTGCATAGGTTTAGCTTTGACATAGAATAATGCTTTTCAAACTGCTGAACTCAGATGTAAGCTTAAGAGAAGGAATTAAAAAATTATTTTGGAAGAGCCTTTCTTTTTCCTTTCATATTCTCTATATTACAGCTTGTTTTATCGACACCAGTTCCTGTCTGCTTCATAGGAATGTCATTATTCTGAACTGTTGCTAGTGGATGCTGTTTCTCAAGAATATCCCAGAAGGAAAGGGGAAAGCAAGTGAGCAAGAACTTCTGCTTCCTTAGTTCTTATGGGTGTGTGAAAGTTGCTGGGTAACATGACTCACTGCACAGCTTTGTGAAGTAAATGGGACAGCGTTAGCTTGCAAAGCAAGTATAAACTATTTCCCATAAATAGCGATACTGCACTTTGTCTCTAATGACTCTGCAGAGCTAAATTTAGAGAAGGAGGTAAGATTTACTTTCTAAAAAGTAGCATTTCTTTACAACTGCCATGTCACTCTCACATACACATGCATGCCCACCTTAGATGGTGGGGGGCCCCCATTCAGTTGGGGGAAGGTGGGGGAGCCACTGCTTGCGTGTTTTCTTAATACTTTTACCTGTACATAATCTGTACACATGATTATGTTTTTCTATGGTGAGTGTATAAAATAGCTGGGGGTGATTCAATATCTATCCTGAATTGAAAACAGTGGATAATTAAAAACTCAGTACGTGCTTTATACTTCAGGTCACCTTAGGAATTGTAGGGATGGTGATATGGAGACTGCCCGGTAACCAAGGTAGACCTTCCTCTAGGTCTTCCTGCTTTGCTCAGAGGGATCCTTGGTTGCTATTCACAGTTTCAGCAATACATTGTCTCCTGCCAAGAGCAGAAAAGTTCCTGTTTCAGGCAGCAGAGGCCAGTAACACGGCTCGCTCATATGAATCAGTTTGCCATCTTTTTCTAAGTTGCACTGTGGGTTTTTTTTGGTGTTTTTTTTTTTTTTCACGTTTTACTTTTATTCTGTCCTGTGGGATAGTCACATCTCTAAGCTCAAGGATCAGTCTTTCACAGTTTGTATTCCTCTCATCTCTCTTCCCCTCCATATCCTCTGTCACTGTGGTGTCCTGACAGTATGGCATGTCAGCCTTGGCTCCCTCTCATTGTGAGATTTAGCCTGGGTGCAGAAATCTGACTCAACACCTGTGCCCAGTTTAAAGGGGCCAAAGTCTGTACAAATGTGGTACAAGCTTTTAATCCCTGAGATGCCATCCCTCTGTGGATTGCTTTGCTGAACCACAGCTGCTGTTTTTTGCAAGTATTTTTACCAATGGGACTGTAAGGAGTAGCAGCGTGTGTGGACTGACCTCCCCCGTAATAATAGTTAGTTGATAGCTCCTGTTGTGGAATTGCTGCCTGTGGGAAAGTCATGTGCATTGGTTTTTAGCATTCTTCTGGTGGTTGTTTAGAAACTGTAGGAGAAACCAAGCGTGTTTTCTAGCATTTCATTTTGATAAGAAACTAGTACTGATTGAATGCTTTCTAACATCATGTCAGGAATCAACTGAGTTTCTAACAGCTCTAGCATAACCTGACATATGCTGTGGCAGGAGGAGTCTGTGGTACAAAATTTCTTCTCCCACCTTTCATTTTTAGCCTGACTCTTCCTTGGTTAGAGTTTAGGACTGACAATTCCATTTCCTTCCACACCCTTCTCTTAGTTACATTAGGCTATCTTTTTGGTTTTCAGTAAAATGCACTTATTCTTCATGTGTGGAAGATGGAATTTATACAGTGAGATGCATGATTGGTGGTTGAAATATTTGTGAATTTCCATTCCGATGTGACTACTATAACTAAAAAGGTTGATTGTCAGCAGATACAAGCACATTAAAGTCCTAGGGAGATTTTCTTACCAAGCTAAACAATATGGGCTGGAATTATGGTATAAGAAATTCATCCATGAGCACACAGGTCTTCTAAGTAATGTAAATCTGTGGAAATTAAGCTTCAAGAGACTTTTGGATATCCATATAGAGAAGAGATTCAGAGCAGCCCTGTGAAGAAGGACTTGGGGGTGTTGGTCGATGAGAAAATGAACATGAGCCAGCTTCAGTGTGCGCTCGCAGCCCAGAAAGCC